>VOPJ01013082.1:0-25466 GCA_014673585.1 Semibalanus balanoides | reverse complement strand
CATATTCCAAAGCGCCTTGACGAGACAAACACGATGGCGTAAACAGTATGGCGTTATCTTTGTTAGATGAGAAGTTATTCACGAAAATATTTTTTGCCAAAATTAGCTTCTTTGAATTTAATGACCTCTAGAGCCTAAACTATTGACCTGAGATCATTTTTGAGGGCATAGGTGCGATTGCAAATTTCATTGGCTAGCGATTGTCTTTTGAACGTTTGTTTCTAGATAGCATAGTTCCGAAATATTTTGGGTTTCTGAGCGATCTGTCCTAAACTGGAAAAATTTGACCTATCTGTGACCTCGTGACCTGAGTTTTGTCCGTGAGCAAAAAAACAACCTGAAATAGTTTTCGAAATGATTTTGCATAAGCGGTTCGAACAGTTGTTTTTTAGTTTTGGTCTACGTGCCATGAGCCGAGTTAAGGGGGTGTTCAACCCCCCCAGCGGGCGAGGAAATGCAGCAGGCCCAGTGGGAGCGCGGTAAGAGGCATTACTAATTACACTCCGTCTTATTTACCTATTTTGTGCAGATGTCAAACCAAAACTCCACAATTACGTCGATTGGCACCCTCTGTGGGTGTTTTAACTTCTACACTACTTAATTTCAATGCAAATCCAGCAAAATGGCCATCTCAACTCAAATATAATGTTAATGTGAAACATTTCCTTTAACATGCATGTTAGCGAGAAAACGCGCTCTGCCGCCCCGCCGTTGGATTATCTCCCTATGGCCGTTGTATGGCACTACGCGTGCGATACTTCTGCTCTCGCGTCCACGTGTCCGATGTCCCGGTTCCCGCGACCACGTGCAATGTCGCCGTGCCCGAGGGCCGGGACGGCGCCGCGACACGCGGGCAGTCTCCGCCGATTACGTGACTGATGCAGTCGCCGACGATCACGGGGTGTGCGTGGGAACGTTCAACGCCACCACTCGTTAGTTATCGTACACGAGATAGCTGAGTTTCTGGCCAGCTGATCAGCCGTACGACGTGCACGGTACAGCGACCCAGTGCGGCGCGGTACCCATAGTGGAGAGAGAGGTGGGGGGGGGGGGGGAGCGGGGCGCCGCCCTAAGCGACTGGGGTCAGTACACGGGCGAGTAAAGCTTATTTCTCACTTCGCGCCTATAAACATAGAACGAGAGCTGGACGCAAGTGGCGGCAACTAGGACAGTGACCGCACAGCGGGTCGTGTGTACCAGACGCCACCCACCCGCCCTCTTTCAAATATCTTATCTTTGGCTCATTTTCCTTTCCTTTCCGTCTGTCCTCAGAGCCCGCCCCTGCGGCAGGTGTGTGCCTAGGGAAGTGCCTAGGCCCTAGGGACACAATGACAGGGCCACACAGTCACGATTACGCGGCTGACTCAGTCGCCGGCTGACTCAGTCGCCGGCGACTGCGGAGTGTGCAGCCACACCCTCGACGCCGCCGCTCAACGTCCCCTTCGTTTAGAGGCCCGCGCTACCGAGCGGGCGGCGGCAGGACCACATGCTGTTTGTTCCCAGGTCTCTCACGGAGATGGGACGGCGGCGTTTTGCCTGCCGGAGACCAGCGCTGTATATCGCCCTGCCACGCGACCTTGTAGGATAGCACGTGCCGCTGTTTTGTCGCAAGGTGCGGCGTCATCTCGCTGCTACTCCGCGGGCACCAGACGAGCAGCGCGGTCATGCCAGTGGTCTTTATTTTGATTCATTGTATGGGTGTGTGGATGTGTTTGCGTGTACCAGTGTCTTTCATTTTATGTTTGTTTTTGCTTGTGTGATTTCATTGTATGCTTGTTCTGACCATGTCTCCTGTGTTTTTAACTCATGACAAGAGGTTCTAATAGCACAGGCTCATGTGGATAACCGTAATCAAAGTCTGTATCTGTATCTGTATCTCCCCTGTCATCTTTGCATCTTTATTGTATTATATTCTTTCACTCTTCAGTCTTCAACAAGCCGCTTAACTCTATCGTCATTCGTCGCTGATAGTCCTGAGGCACATTCTACGAACGATTCTCACGAACAATGTCAAAACAAAAAACAATGCGGGAATGCTTTGCAAACTTAAACCTGCTGAAGGCGCATTGTGTTACACTTTTAATTTTAAAAAGAAGAAAAAACACGCTGCATTTTATGGTGTTTGCTGACATTAACTATCTTGATTTGTTGACTTGAAGGTAATTGGATGTTTGATATAATGCAAAGTGACTTTCTCAAAAACAAGTTTTCAGCTTTTTAATCACCTACCTAAATCTTCCTTTGATGTTATTCTAAAGAAAGAACATTTCAATTAAAATTTCCATGTTAGTGGTGGTTGATTTTAACCGGCTTCTTTAACCCGCGCACCGTGCCGAGAAGGGGGACGCGTAGGACGCCCTCCATAAGGTTTTCAAGAATAGTGCGCCGCCGTTTTTCGCACAGGTGTTCGTGCATCACGCATCAGTTACTCACGTCTCACATTGTATGATATTCTTGACCTCGAGTCATCTCAGTTCAGATCACCAGGCCAGATAGTGTGAAAAAAGTTTGCGGTCGTGCCACAGCCACTTTTTTGTACAATCGGTTTCAAACATACACAATTTAATAAGACCATCAGTATCTACAATTCTTTATTTTGCATTTTGTAGATCAGTAATCTAAGGTCCGGTTAATCACGTGACCTCCTCATTGCTTGCAAGTCAATGGGGAAACTTGCAAATGCTCTCTATTCAGAGAATACGCATCAGATCAGGACAATTATTTCAAGATCATGTAATTATAGGTCATTCTTGATTACTTGCTCAGACGTTATGGCGCGTTCAAAAGCCCCCCCCCCCCCGGCACGGCAAAGATGGCGCCGAGCACCAGCACGGCCTGGGTTAACAAGTGGGACCGCTTCTATTCGTAGGTGGGAAGATACCTGTACAGTATATTGTTGTTACCTTCATGCGTTCTCTTATTTTGAACTCTTGCGGCAAAGTTCAGTGGATATTTCTGAACACGCATACTTATGTATTGTGCCCTGCCCAGTTGTTTAATTTTCCTGACATCGGTTTGCTGTGTTCGATTTCCAATAGTGTTCTGTAGTTTGTACTGACGCGGCGCTGCCTGTGGCCGGTGGGCCGCCGGGCGCCTGGTAGCTAGGCCGACCCGCCGAGCGGAATGTAGGTCACCCCGGCGTTGACCTTTCTCCGCTGTGGGCAGCGACCGTACTCACCATTGTGACGACTAAGCTGGGTCAGGGACCGATAAAAGTCACCACCGATCGTTCCGAGTGTGCGGAGGGGACGGTAGTAGCAGCAGCAAGGCACAACAGATAAATTGCAAACATTGTCAGAAGCTTAACCCTTGCCAGTGTAGGGGGGGGGGCTGCAACCCCCTCGGTTTTTCTAAAATAACTCACGCAGCTATCAACCGATCGTTATGAAACTTTCATCGCCCTTCGTTGCACCTGTTTGGCACATACTCTGAAAATTTCGAATTTCTAACCCATATGAACCATGACCTTTGACCTGTTTCTCAAGGTTGTGTTTGGCAAAACTGGCGTCCCGTTTGAGTATCGATCCTTGAAACATGTGCATTTTCTGAGTGCGTTTTTTCAGGAGCATATGTACAGTTGTTTCTATGTGACAGTTTCTTCTGCAGAGATTGCGATCTCGAATGACCTCTTCAGAGGTTAACCGAGGTCACTGACCTCCGGTGACCTCAGATGTATTTTTTGTCTTCTGTCCGTTTCTAGGGCAGTTTGTGACGCTGATTTTAAATCTGGGATCCATTTTACATAATTATATGTTCCACTGGGGTCATACGCTTCCAAAGGTCAACCGAGGTCAATGACCTCAGATGATCTGGCATGATCTTTTTCAATTTGACAGGTTTTAAGTCATTTTGTAATGCTGGTTTCAAAAAAGACGTCTATTTAGCATTCTAAGATGTTCCTCTGCGATGTTAGGTCGATAAGTATTCATTTTTTACACATTAACGATTTGATAACATTTGGGTCTTTGACATGACCTCAGAGCTCACCTAATTACCCAGGACCTTAAAATCAGATGTCAATGGCTTTCTATCGCCACAGACAACACGCTTGTTTTTTAATCGAAACTCTAGCTTAATTAGGGGCAAAACGCCATGGGGATCGTACCCCCACCCCCCTACACGGTCACGCAGTGATCTTGCCCTACACGGGCGAGGGTTAAAGGGAAGTATTCATAGGCGTAGGAGCCTATGGGCCAGGGAGGGCAACTGCCCCCCCAACATTTTAGGATTTTAACATTACGCCTATGGACGTTGCATGGAAAGAATCGACTTCAAAATGCATTTTGCCGCCCCAACTTCAAATGAGTTCCTACGCCCCTGGAAGTATTCACCTTTTAATTTATTTATCTGAATTTTATGTGCCATATTTATGGTATCAAATTGATCGTGCCTCATTTTTTTGAAGAATTAAAAAATATGTTCTTACACAGAAGACGAACAGTATGACCCATCACTATCTCTTTTTTAAACAATTGATTGAGCCAGAAGTGAAGCAAGTGCGCCAAGAAGCGTGACGACGTCCCTGATTAGTAAGCGAACCCAATCGCATACACTTAATACGTCGCCGTCCGGCGCCATGTTAATCCGCCGAATGCATCACGGTTTTCTGAGACGTTTATTGTTTGATTATGCATAAGCGGTTCAGATAAATGTTTCATTTGTGCATTGCAATGTATTAAATATATGTTTGTTGAAAACTTATGGAAATATATATAATTCATGCTACAAAAATAAATAGAGAACACTGAATAGGTCGCCGTCTGGAGCCAAGCTAAGCTGCCGATTTCAATGCACTTTCAAATGCTTTTTGATTGTCCAATGTTCATAGCTGTTTGGTACATATTCGCAAAAGATAGAGTGCATGAAACATATCATATACCTATGTCTGATCATGTTAAAAAAGCAGTGCGTAGGCAGACTAATTTTCGCTTGGACGGTGAATTCGTTACCAAGTACTTGTGAGTACCGACCGTTATAAGCGTGGAACGTTATAAACTTTACCTTGACATACTTTCAGCAGGAGTGTTTATTTGCAAAATGTGATCAATTTACAATATATTTTGGTCTCGTCTGTCCATTGCAATAGATAAGTCTACTACAATTAACTGACATTTAACTCAGGGCCATCTCTGCAGATAGAACACATACTCCCGTGCTGACAGACAGCTGGGGAAACGCTTAATCTGCTGCCCCAGTCGTTTGATGTCGATCACTGCATATCATAGGATCTAGATCTACTCGATATACATCAGCATGCGACTAGACATAATCTAGATGATATCGCTTATATTTCGGATTTCGCTCTGGGATGAATATGATGTAAGAATGCAGTTCAACCAATAGTGCGCAAATGGACTGCCAAAGCGAAATCCGAAAAAGGAGCGATATCATTTATCTTCTACCTGTTAAAAAAATACATTAAAAGAACACATAGACATAATCTGCCGGCTTTGCTTGAGCCAGGCCGCTGTCAAATGCCCATTAACATGGCTGACGACAGAGCTACGTTATCAGTCGTGCCCCAGATGACGACATATCAGGTAACATGCTGCATGGCTGACATGCACCCTGTCATCGGCTGGTGACGATGATGCAAGAAACGATATTTCATCGTGGCACTCGCGTGCTAGAGCATACAGATCTGTCAACGCATGTATGGCGATAGCCACTGACATGCCACGGCACACGCGTCAATGAACCGAAAAGGAGATTCCGGCGGCTAATGATCCAAACACCCCCACACTGGTTTGTCTGCCTCAGTGACGTATAAGTGCCTCTTCAAGCCAACTTCTTCCTGCCTTCAGAGGCGGGTGGAGGAGCGAAGTTGTATTCTGCTCGCTCGATTGCTCGCTCCTATTCGACTGGTGCCGGCTGCCGCCCTCACCAGTCACCAGTCACCCGTCCGTCGCCGGCCGCCGGCGAGCCGTGCTAAAAAGTCGTCCGATAGAGCGGACAGACCACCGCCCGCCGACGCGGAAAAACAGCTGCCCGGCCGCGGCCGGTGTCGCCTGCTGACACCTGACACCCGAGCCCGACACAAGTGACACCCGACCCCGACACAAGTGACACCCGATTCTCGGCACAAGTGCGCGTCCGAGAGGTGGCGGCAGAGGGAAGGGAGGTGGGGCAGGCCGGCTGTTCGGTCGCCTCCCCGGTTGTTCGGTCGCCTCCCCCGGCTGTCCGGTTTCCTCCCCGGTTGTTCGGTCGCCTCCCCCGGCTGTCCGGTTTCCTCCCCGGCTGTCCGGTCGCCTCCCCCGGCTGTCCGGTCGCCTCCCCCGGCTGTCCGGTCGCCTCCCGGGTGTCCGGTCGCCTCCCCCGGCTGTCCGGTCGCCTCGCTGGCTTATGCCGCTGCCTCGCCGCCGGCCACGACACGCCAGCTTAGAACGACCGGCAGCGGTGCGTCGCGCCATGCCGCGCCGCGCCGTTTTTGCCGCCTGCGCCGCGGTGCCGTGGCTCGCCAGATAAGCCGCAGAGCGCCAGTCACGGCGCCGAAGCACGGTTTTTATTGGGAGATCAGTGGCACAGTGCAGAGCCGCCTACTAATGCAGTGAGGCACAGCATAAAATCACCGGTAGGCGATACATGGGTAACACATGAACACAACACGTAGGTAAGCCTAGGTGTTGCTGTGCAAAGGGAAATATTCATCCTCGATTGCGAGCGAGCGCAAAGCGCGCAGCGAGTCCTCACTGAACACCGGATTTGTCTTAATAACAGAAGCGCGGCACATAAGCGGCCGAACCGGCCCGGCCTGACCATAACGCTTTTCAGAAGCTTATATCTGTGGATTGTGGAATCCCGCATCCGATTTACAAGCGGTCTTAACTATCTTATAACCCCATACAATGTTGTTGACATTTTTCGTCTCACGTGAGGGGTCAGCATGGCGCGTGACATGTGCTGTGTTAGGGGTGTTAGAAAACGTTATTTTAGTTCCTGAATGTTTACATGCAAAATGTGATCAATTTACAATCTATTTTGTTCTCGTCTGTCGATTTTAAGTGATAACTCCATTAATTTTAATTATATTAAACGTTACTTTGAGCACTATTAGTAAAAGTAGTTAAGAAAAGTTTAACCTCATCCTCATATTATGTAGAAATATCTAAATAGAATTCATAGGCGTAGGAACGCGGGGGGCCGTGGGGGCCATGGCCCCCCACTTTTTGTCCATTTTGGTGAGCTTAAAATCAAACAAATTTACTTTGTTATAAAAAAAAAAGCGCAACCAGATCCCCGAAAAGACGAAAACGGAGCCAAAACTTGAGCATAGAATCCTGTGTAGGGGGGATCGAGTTGCCCTCAAGACGAGATTGAAGTTTCGCTGGCCCCCTCACTTTTTGTCACGTTCCTACGCTTCTGATAGAATCCCAAATCTATTTTGGATTTCCGGCCGTGAGCCTTCTGCAGTGCATATGAAAAAGAGCATAGATTTATCCACTGATGAAGGCTCAGGGCCGAAAAAATATTTTTGATTTTATTGAGATATTTCTACATAATATGAGCATGAGGTTCAACTTCTCTTTACCACTGAAAACTCCATTGTTGAAGGAAAATGTGAATATTTCCCTCTGATGATATTTTATATGCAGACATGCTTCGGTATGCTCTTTATTGCGAATATTTTTTTTAGTCTGTATTGCTGGTATCGATAATTGTACCGGTTCCCTTGTTTCACACGATACCAAGTGGGCGACGGGCGTGTAAGTGTTACTGGATTCATATGGGATAAGATTTAATTCCTTTTCATTCTCCGCCGTTAATTTCCAGCGGATGACGTCGCTGGCACAGCCAGGCTGGCCGGAGACAGCAGAAGGTACGGCTGGCACCGCAGCGATGGGCCGGAAGTGGCCCAATGTGTCATCCGGTGTCACCCTCTGTCATCAGTCGTGCCTCCGGTCCAGAAAAACGACCGCACCGACCGGGGTGGCAACTGGAAACGGCATATGACGGGGACCTCATTTGCGGAACTGGACGGGAAGGTGTACACTGTACAATAATCGAAAAAGGTAACATCGATCTAAGAGCTCGCACAAAGTTATACATTTGTTTCATTATTCTATTGCACCAAGTATGACAGATTTTTAGCTGCTAGGTATGTAGTTCATGAGTGTATAAAGTAATTATAAATGAAATTAACAAGGAAATTGATAGACCAAACAAAACATGACAGACGAGCTTGTGTAACCCACTGGCAGATGGCTGTGATTGACAGCTTAGTGTCATGGTGGACCGAAGCCTGATCAATATCGTGAACAGATATCTCGGCACCATCGCCTCAGTCCTCACTAACGGGTTGTCCGGCCCCATAAATTCCGAATAATGCCCGCGACTGGTAACGGTCCAAGGAGCGGCATTATAACCAGCTCGCTGACGTCTTAAATCCAATATTCTCCATGTCACTTAGAGGATTTCGATCATTTAGCGAGTACAACGGTTCGGAGTGGAATAATTCAGTGAAGGGGGAGTTGAAACTTGTAGGTGGGGATGAATCAGTGAAGAAAAGAGTTACAACTTGAAAGTGGACGGAACCGTTAAAAGTATTGATCACTCTGAATGCTGTAAATCACATCAGGTGGGAATATGTTGGGGCGCATGTCCTGCGCGTTGCGCATTCAAACAAAAGTATCCACTCTGGCCTGCTCTGGAAAGGTCACTTTGTGAGTTTCTTATTTCTTCCAGTGCTTGCAAGAACTCTGCGTCTTTTACCTCATTGATGTTGATTTTATCTCCCTCTCCCTGAGCCTAGTCCGCTGGTTCACCTAGCCGGTACTGGTTCTGTTGGGTATGCTATGCTGAGTTATTATGATCGCCCGCTGTGGTGCCCTGTATGTGCGTCTGTTGTATGTGCCTGCTGCTGTGGTTACCTGCCAGTGCGTCCCCTGGTTGGCCCGCTGTGGTGCCCTGTAAGTGCGTCTGTTGTATGTGCCTGCTGCTGTGGTTACCTGCCAGTGCGTCCCCTGGTTGGCCCGCTGTGGTGCCCTGTATGTGCGTCTGTTGTATGTGCCTGCTGCTGTGGTTACCTGCCAGTGCGTCCCCTGGTTGGCCCGCTGTGGTGCCNACAGGGCTGAGAGAGCAGTGAGGAGCACTCGACACAGGGCTGAGAGAGCAGTGAGGAGCACTCGATACAGGGCTGAGAGAGCAGTGAGGAGCACTCGATACATGGCTGAGTATATTTTTTTTCACCCGCGAGTGAACAGCTAACTGAAACTAGATTGAAAAGTAACGGAAACTGAGCCTGGCAACCTTATCAAAAACGGTCATAACTGATGTTTTTTTAAATATTTCCGATAAATGAAGGTCTGCATTTTTAATTTGCGTCATCAAATAATGTGGTGTTTTATTTGATTGATAAGTTAATGCAGCAAGAGGCCTTTAATAGCTTTTCACGTTTCATTGCAGCTGATCGCGCCGGTCTGGATAATGAGATCGTTGTGACAGGCGGCCACTGCCATGAGTTGCGGCATTATCAAGCGAGATCTCCGTCCCCCCAGGGCATCATACGGCGCCGCACCGCCTGCACCGCGCCAAAACCGCCGCCGCCGCCGCCGCCGACGCGCGTTTGGTCCAACCCCGACTGTTAATTGGACGGCCACAGCGGGGATGGTAGGGAAGGATGGGGCGGGGATGGGCTGGAGGGGTGCTGCGTTTTATAGGTGGGCCCGCGGCCAGCTGGTCGGGCTATTCAGTCCCTAGCGGAAGCGGCGCGGAGCGGGGGGGGGGGGGGGGGGGGGGGGGGGTAGGACAGGCTGGTGACGGTGTGCCAGGATCGGACGTTATAGAGCCTTGGATCGGACGGAGGACGGGTCTCCGATGCTCACTGATTGACTGTATCCGACAGGCAGGTATGGCATCACGCTGAAGTGGCGCACCTTTACAGCCAGGAGACGGCTGCGGCTGTGAGGGCGGGGGAGCGGGAGACAGGGGCCGGAGAGTTAATTGGCGCGACAGGCAGACCTGTGGTATCAGGCGCAGTGGTAGCGTGCCTACGGTCAGGAGGCAGCTACCGCTGCGGTGGCGTCTAGTAGGGGAGGGGCAGACGCAGCTGAGGGACTGGCGGCGTCGTGGCTCGTTGTTTGTGGCTACCGCTACCGGCGAGGCCGCTGTTCAAGGTTGGAGAGCCTTGGTAACACTCACTGACGGATGGGGCCACCCTGCCGAGTGATAGTGACAGCGTGGCGTGGCCGTGGTCTGTCATCGTAGAAAACAGGGTTAAATGGTTTTGTCGAATCCTGGCCTTTAACGGTAGAACAGCACTGATCTGTGCTAGACTTACTTCACTGTGATCATATGCTTTTGCGACTGTGCCAATCATCAATGTGATATCTATGCTCTTTCTCATAAATAATTTTCACAATCCTACTACAGTAGTAAAATTGTAGTTTCAAGTTCACAACCTACTACTGTAGTGCGTTTCATAAAGAGTAGCAGATTGTATTTTATTTATTTTTATTTATTTATTTACCATAATCGCCGACGGAACAAGCCATTTACAAGCGAAGTCACTCAGATAAAAGCCACAACAAAAGCGCACTGACCAGTGCGTAAAACATCACAGCTCTATTTGTAATGCGAAAAGCGATATATAAAGGCGTTTGTGAGCGGTACAAGTAAAAGAGTATCACACTGAGAATACAACTAAACAAATATCATGCATTTACAAATAAAAATAGAAAATAGAAAATAAAAATATAATAAAAAGTGAAGACAAGAATAAAATAAAAATGAATACAATAAAATGTGAACAAAGTTTACACAGCAGCGACGCCTATCAACATTTCGGAATCATATCGTACCGTTAATAACGCGCCATAATGGACTTATTTTACATCGAAGAAACATATGATTTCCCACTTTTCCCACGGAATGACGAGAGAGAGTCTGCAACAACAGGTCCACGGCAGAACATGACTCTATGAACCGATTAGTCAGCCTGGGTAGTCTCCGCAATGAAACACCTTCTCTCACAGTGTTCACCCTGGCCGATGGGATATCATAAACGGTGTTCAGCTGTTGTCTTTGTGGGGCGACATGGTAGCATTGAGAGAGTGAGTAATGACTGTAGAAAAAACGATTGCAGCGGATTTTGCGGTAAAAACTTACGCAAAAAACATAATATCGGTATTGCATTCTGCGCGCAGAGACAGATACAAAGTTAAAAAATGTTTCAGTAAATCAATGGTACGATAGGATGAGGATTTGAAGGCGGACCTGAGCGTTAAGCCAAGCATTAAACCTATGCTCTACCCTTTGTATTGTATTGTAGAAGGTTCGTAAAAAAATAGTTTAAAAGCACGCGTAGCGTTCTGGTTAACCTCAACTTGTACACTGAAAGACGCTATCGAGAACTCTGTAGAGCTTCTATCGAGAGACCTCCGTACAGCGCTTACATCTGTTCTCTGCAGAGAGCCACACTTTTGGAGACGCTTTCAGCAACATGAAAAAGGTCTCAGGGTTCTCATTAAGAAGACATTTTATCTCGCTGAGAATCGTATCAGTGGTTGCGTAAAATTATCAATGAACATATAATTGACGACCATGTAGATCGGCGTAGCATACCTCCAGCCGATATAAACTATTGTCAGTTTGCACAATATTTACATGGTCTCAGGTCCTCATTAGTATAGTAGACACTATTAATCTTCGCGTGAGAATGCATACAGTGTTGCAGTATTCTCAAATTAAACAATTTTGGAGACACACATACAGATCGCGAGCATTCTCGACCGATATAATATAGTTTTCACATAAGTGGGATCCTCAGATTCTCATTATGGAAGACACTTTTATCTTCGCTGATGAATGTATAGGGTTGGCGCTCACATTCTCAATGAACTTCTTTTCTTTTGATTTAGAGAGAGACAGCCGCTTCGGGCCTGACGAATATGCGCGACATGGGTTTTAAAGGAGAAGGGGTACAGTGGGTCATATAGCTGCTGACAGGGAATCGCCACATGAACAGGCAACTCAACTCGCAAGTCACGAAGCTAGCGAAGGGGTACACACGTTTATCCAAGGCCTCCATTTCTTGCAAAAACGATTGCTCGTGGGCCGTCACTTTCCCGGTGGCAAAGCAGCCTTTAATACCTCGGGTATACGAACAAATCTAGTTTTTGTTTTTGTTTGTTTGCGTTTAGGGAGAGACCGCTTCGGCCGACAGTCGGACCATTGCGTCAGCACAGGGATGAAGGAAGAAGGGGTAAAAGAGGGTCAAAATGAACCGGACCGGGCAGCCGGCCCATTGAAACAGGCCCTTCCCGCAGGACGAAGCTGCGAGGAACGGCCCACGCCATGAAACGACGGCCACCACTCCGTGGGGGACGATCGAGGGCCGTCACTTGCCCGTGGCCAAGCGGCCACCAGACCCGGGTAAACGACGGAGTGTTGTAACAGAGGATGGAGGATCCGGCAGTCGGGAGGACTAAGGGTGGAATGGCATCTTAAGAGAAAAAAACAGCATATACTATCATAAAATAAAGAGCAAATCGAATAGAAAGTGGACGTGAACAAAAAGAAGTGATAACAAGACGAGTGAATGTTAAGTGAAGATGATGATGAGTGATTCTTGAGCGGCGACAAACGGGATTCGGATGAAGTCAATAGTCGAGAGGGCATGATAGACGAGAACAAACGGCGGATAAATTAACATAAAACATGATGCGGCGGGATGTTCGATGACAAACGCATCTAGCGTGAGAGCCGGTCACTTGTAAAAATACCATATGTAGAGATATGCAAGGTCCTCAACAGAGACCAGTTAGAGAATTTCTCAAGGTTCGTCAACAGCTGACAGCTAAAATATGCCAGCCGGTTTCAATCCTCGGTTCAGGGAAAAATTTTGAGAATGTTGGGGATAAACTTTGAGAATTGTGTAGACTGCCTGATAGTCTCGTGACCAATACCAACCATACGGATATAATATGTATACTTCTCAGGCAAAGACCATCCTCTGAAAAAGTCATCGAAATGGAGACCGTGCAGACTTCTCATGGACCTTCTGCAGACCTTCTCATGGAAGATAATTTAGCCTAAGTTCTAAAAAGTGTTTCTGTGTGTATAGTTGTACAGTTGTAAACTCGCGAGTGTAGTAAGTTGTAGTTTTTGCTTTATGAAACACAACTTTACAACTATATTTCACAACCTTACAACTATACTACATAATTTTTACTACCAAATGTTTATGAGAAAGGCCACTGCTTGTGGCACTGGCCGTCACCAATTTATCTAGCCGTGACTGTGACCGTCTCACATGTTGGTCGGACGGAGGCTAACTGGAGGCGCGAACTCCGCCCGGCTGCGCCATCCGATGGGCATGTGATGGTCTACATATTGCAGCTGTCTGCACATCACGGGCGCCTCACGGGGTACGAATTACAATGTGTCACGTTTCATCTGCCTACACCACATCAGGCATAACCCACACCGCTTATACGCGGGGCCCGGGCCACAGCGTGGCGGGCCTTGAACCAGAGGTGCCCCCGCCCCGGACCGGGGTGAGGGGGGTACCAGCCTCGCTCTAAATACCGGCCGCTGCAGCCGTATCAGTGCATCATTAACGGCCGCACTGTTTGTGCACCTGTAACGGTGCTGCACGAATTGCATCAGTGACGGGCGGCGGAAGCCTGGTTAGTTGCTGCTAATTGCGTCAACGCTGCAGTGAGGGGGCGCCACCCACGAGGCACCCAGACGCAACGTGTCAAGGTCACACCGACTGGTCGGGTTCGAAGTAGAGATTTTTGGCCTGCATGCATGACAATGGTGCGTGATGTGCATTATTGTTGCTGTTCTTCATGCTGCTTGGTGTAACTGGTCGCTGCGTGGACTGACAGTTATTACAGTTCGAATTGGCTCGAACTGTAGCGAATTGCTTCTCAGTCGCGTGTGAGCGTCCTGGTGTGACCTATGTGCAAAGTTTGGCCGAATGCTTTATCAATAAGTGTCCGGCTGTGGCGTGGTCTGATCGGTTACCGTGGGCAAGGGCGGATCCAGCCGACCGTGTTTTTTTTTTGTTTTTTTTTGGGGGGGCGAACCGTTTTTAGCGGACCTAACCTACCCCCAATTTCGAATTTCTCCCCGGATTTGGTCCACTTTATGTTGCATCCACAGGATTTCTTATAATTTCTTTTTTTTTCGTTTTTTTTCGGCTTCTTTGGTTATCGAAAAAGGATAAATCTCAGCTTGCAGTTTTTATGGTTCCGACATTGCCTTACAGTACCAGAAAAAAACTATTTAAATTGTCAACTGTACCCAAGGGCGTCGCCGATAATTTTTGAGTGGGGGGATGGGCTGAAATGACGCAAAATGTACCTTTTTATGCGATGTGTAGCCTTTGCAGCATTGGGTAATGTGGATTATATTCAAATAGGCATTTTGTTATTAGCGCTGCGAGCGGCGCGAAATTATGTACGGGTTGCCTGATAAAAACCAGAACAAGCGGTTTGCCTTGTAGGAACCAAAGCTAAACATGCTTTCATTCAACTCACGTTACATGAAACGAAGACGATGCATGCTCGTTATGACGATGGCGACCGATGGTGACTGCGCGAAGTGGCGTAAAGTTTAATTTTTAGGTCGTGGAAACCGACCAATTATATTGGAACCAGGACTCAGATAACCCTTTCGCCTGGTTGACATTTCGTATTTGATAATATTGAAAATAAAGCTGGTTTGCAATAATATATTCTTACGGATACTTAAATCGTGACGGTGGTAGTACTAGTAAGTGCTTAATAACTTAGTATATGGCATATAGTAACTGTATCCATATCCATATTGCGCCGAACTGCAACAACAGTTGGTAACAGTGCAAATGGTTTAAACAGCAGCGGTCGCCCAGAACGGCTTTTCCGCAATAAATGGTCCCTACGGATCTGAGGAGCTGGACGAAATTGGCTTGGGAGTGTCCTGGCCTGTCCCACTATTGCATTTTGGTCAGCTAGGCCAGGAGCAATATGTACGCCAAGGGAGGGAGACTGCCAGACACTTAATTAGCTCATTTTCCCATTTTCCCGATTTTTATCATTAAACAATTGCGTATTTCGTGTCATGCCGCGAAGCGGCGCGAAATTTTTGAGTTTTCACTGTGGGCGGCTGTATTTTGACTGTTGCAAAAACAATTTTTACAGCTGTACGTCCGACCGTTTGGGGGGACAAAACATAGTCTCAGGACCTTTGGGGGGGGGGCATGACCCATTTGGCCCCCTGGATCCGCCCTTGACCGTGGGCCACATAGGGATACAAAGGAACATGTGGTAGGTACTAGTGGTGTCAATCGGTAATGCAAGGGAGCATCTGGTAGGTACTGGTGGTGTCACCATGGATCACATGCGGTAAGCCGTGGATTTCATGGTACGTCATGGATCTCGCAATGATACGCATGGATCTCTGGCGGTGGTGTATTGGACTAATCGGGGTACAGTGAAACTAATGGTGTGTCGTGACGGGAAACAAATGATGTATCCCTGATACCATGCATGCCACGAATAACACGGTGTGTCGTGAATAACCGGTGTGCGTGATAAACAGGTGTGTCTGAATAGCACGGGGTGGTCGTGAATAACACGGTGTTGTGCGTGATACGGTGTGTGTAAAACACAGTGTGTCGTGTATAACATGGTGTGTCGTGTGATGTGCTGAGTAAAACGAACTAGAACCTTCCACATAAAACTAAATGTTATGGTGTTCCCAAATCCAAATACAATATGTTAGCCGTTTTCACGATGGATTATTTTGCCATTTTAAAATGTTTTAGTTGTAGCACTTTTCACGATGGACTAATTTGCGAAACAAAATGTTTTAACTCTCGCCCTACGGGACCGCAGGGCGAGGGTTAAAACATTTCTCGCAAATTAGTCCATCGTGAAAATGGCTACTACTAAAACATTTTAAAACATTTTAAAATGTTTTAAGACATTTCGCGCAAAATAATCCATCGTGAAAACGGTTATTGTACACCATACCAGTATTGTATTGTATATCGGGACTTGACGGTACACCCATATGCCGGCATGATGAACCGATGTCCTCATAGCTGTATTCGTTGACCGATGAATAGCATCCAGCGTGTCGGACACATCATCCATATTTCATCCAACCACGTATGTCAGTGATGTATGCACTTTTATAGCCTCGGCAGCACACCGTCCACCGGCGATTCATGTGTGCAGCCTATTGAATATAAATGGCGGGCCGTATATATATCTTGTCTTGTGCCTTGAGAGGCGCCCAGTGAGGCGTTACATGCATGCCAATGATTGAAGAGTTTCCCCAGAGCATGTGAGCATGATACTGTGAATAATGAGCCATATCAACACAGGAAGTACTGGAACCTATAAGGCGATACCTATTATATTTTTGCTAAGGGCGGAGGTCAAACTCTGTAGTGTATACCACTGTTGCAGGGGTGTGGTTTCCTATCTCTTTGTGGGTGCCAGAGCACCCACAAAGCTGAAATGGGCACCCAGAATAGTCTTTCAGCACCCACAATCAAGAGCATGTTGTTGTGTTGCTGTTGTGATTTAATCGGCGCCCGTGTGTGCCTCAAAGTAAACTTTAAACGAATTCCTCCAGCTTCCTCTACTACATACAAAAAAACCGGTCACCAATTTGTGTTTTCGTTGCCTGCTGTAGTGGGATTGGGGGGAAAAATTATTTCAGTTTGAGCACCCACAATTATTTTCATAAAACCACACCCCTGCACTGTTGTATAGTTTACAACAATATAGCAGCATGCAGCGGCAGTATACACTATACAATGTATACCTATACTGCCGCTGCAAAACAGCAACTGCTGTATGCGTGCAGATCACCGGCCGGGAGTATACGGCTGGCATAATTATACACCAGCTGGCAGAATACGGCCAGGTCACCGGCCGGGATGTATACGGCTGGCATAATTATACACCAGCTGGCTGAATACCCGCGGGATCGTGGCCGGACAGCTTGGTGTTGAAGTCAGTGCCCAGTGGTATTAGAGAGCGACTGGAGCAGGTCAGGTGAGAAGCTCACCACCGGAGCACCACGTCAGCTGGTTGATGAGAGTTGAGACTCAACTACCGGCGGCTATCTGCCATCTGCACGACAATTGACAGCAGGCTCAGCCGCTCGGTGGACGGCTGGCTGCAGATGGCCCGATGTGTCGAGCTGAATTGCCCTTTAGGAGGCTCAGGACTAACATTGACAGCAGGCTCAGCCGCTCGGTGGACGCTGGCCTGCAGATGGCCGATGTGTCGAAGCTGATCTGCCCTTTAGAGAGGGCTCAGGACTAACTATTTGACAGCAGGCGCACGCTCGGTGGACGGCTGGCTGCAGCATGGGTCCGAATGTGGTCGAGTTGACTGCCCTTAGGAGGGCTCAGGACTAACTATTGACAGCAGGCTCAGCCGCTCGGTGGACGGCTGGCTGCAGATGGGCCCATGTGTCGAGCTGATCTGCCTTTTAGGAGGGCTCAGGTAGAATGCTACATGACAGCGTATGGACTTCCCGGCTAGCTTATGTCGGCTCAGCGCGGATGCAGGACGGATTTCGCGACGGGGAAGGATTCTGTGCAGGTTCTGTGAGAAATGGTAGGAGCTCTCTGAGGATCAGCTCTCGTTGGAACTCGGCATGTGATATGGTGTGTGTACCAAGGCGCGGTAAATGGAACATTCTTAGCAACCTCCACACACTTTCTGCCATAACCGTGACGTCACTCTTCTGCCACGCTGTGACGTCACTCTTCTGCCACGCAGTGACGTCACTCTTCTGCCACGCAGTGACGTCACTCTTCTGCCCGTCTCATTGTCTCAGTACACTGTTTTTCTCTGTCCAACTCCTGCACTCCACCTACCTCTACCCCTCTACCCGCTTTCTCCAATCGGCCCACATCCTCTCGCTTATACACAGCTCATTTCATCTACTCATCGTCTCCGTGCATCTATCTCCTCCCCTCTACCCAACTCTTTCCCATCTGCCAACCCTTCCCTCTACCCACCTCCTTTACCCCCTCCCCCTCTTCCCGTCCCTCCCCTCTACCCGCCCCTCGACACGGTGACGCCCCCTACACCGAACCGTGGCGAATTAATGAACGAGTCTTCATCCCACTTAATTGGTGCTCCTGTCGGCTGTGTTCGCACCAACGAACGGCATCGGGTCTGAGCCCACCTCGGACGGAACTCGCTCGGCTCGGCCCGGCTCGGCCCGGCTCGGCCCGGCTCGGCCCGGCTCGGCCCGGCTCGGCCCGGCTCGGGCCCGGCTCGGCCCGCGTCTCGGCTCGGCTCGGCTCGCGCTCGGCTTCGAGCTCGGCTCGGCTCGGGTCTCGGTCGGCTCGGGCTCGGCATCGGCTCGGGCCCGGCTCGGCCCGGCTCGGCCCGGCTCGGCCCGGCTCGGCCCGGCTCGGCCCGGCTCGGCTCGGCTCGGCCCGGCTCGGCCCGGCTCGGCCCGGCCCGGCTCGGCTCGGCAGCATTCACCTTATTGATGATGGTTTGGGTTTAGTTGTCATTATGGGTTGACATGAAAAATTGGATAATTGACTGAGTTATATTTCCAGGGTACATCAGTTTGTTTTGTAGGTACTACATTTATGCATGACTTTAAGCATTTTGAGACAAAAAGTGACGCGCAGTGGAGGGAGGAGACAGTTACGATGTGTTTCGATACGACAGGCCACAAGAAAATAACATAGCTTATATTTTTGTATTTTTAAGTTGATGCTTACTTCTTCTTTTGATGCTTTTCTGCGAGATTTTGGTGCTTTGATGCTTTGATGCTTTTCTGCGAGGCTCTAATATATAGTTTTGTAGGTTATGGTTTTGATATCAGGAGCGTGATGTTCTGCATTGCAATGCAACCTTATCATTCAATAAATTAATGAATATTCATTAGTGCCGTGGTGCATACCATATGACTTAGTTTGCGAACTAGGACTTTAACTCGCCGCCCGAGTTATTCACCTGCTGCTTTATAGCTGAAGTCATAGCATGGGTTGATTCATCGTCGGTATGCACCTCCGTCCTCCATCGGTAAGAGTCGTTAGACGGGAGGGCTGGTGTTTTACCAGCTCTGGCTACACTAGTCGGTGGGAGGGTTGGTGTTTCGCCAGTTTGCACCTCCAGTTGAGCCAGCCGGGCGTATGTTCCGTCTCGCTGCCAGTTTGCACCTCCAGCCGGGCCGGTCGGCGCGTATGTTCCGTCCCGCTGCCAGTTTGCACCTCCAGTTGAGCCAGCCGGGCGTATGTTCCGTCCCAGCTGCCAGTTTGCACCTCCAGCCAGTCGGTTCGGCGCGTATGTTCCGTCCGCTGCCAGTTGCAGCCTCCAGCTCGGGCCGGTCGGCGCGTATGTTCCGTCCCGCTGCCAGTTTGCACCTCCAAGCCGTGCCCGTCGGCGCGTATGTTTCCGGTCCCGCTGCCAGTTGCACCCCAGTTGAGCCAGCCGGGCGTATGTTTCCGTCACCGCTGCCCAGTTTTGCACCTCCAGTTGGCCAGCCGGGCGTATGTTCCTCCCGCTGCCAGTTTTGCCACCTCCAGCTTGAGCCAAGCCGGGGCGTATTGTTCCGTCCGCTGCCAGTTTGCACCTCCAGTTGAGCCAGCGGGCTATGTTCCGCCGCTGCCAGGCACCTCCAGAGCCAGCGGCGTATGTTTCGTCCCGCTGCCAGTTTGCACCTCCAGTTGAGCCAGCCGGGCGTATGTTCCGTCCCGCTGCCAGTTTGCACCTCCAGCCGTGCCGGTCGGGCGGCTTTATTCAGTGATTTTATCGCCGCCCGGCGGCGGTCGCGGCTCCCCGCGGACGCATTAGTTAAATGGATGACGGCGGCGGCAGCGGCGGCGGCGGCGGCGGGCTCTGTCTGCCTGGGCCAGGCCCTATCGCCACCCATCAGAGTGTGACCCCCCTCGGCAGGTACCCGGCGCGAGGCTGCCGCCGCCGCCGCCGCTGGTTGTGGTGGTCTGGTTCCCTGGCGCCAGCAGAATGAGACGGAGCCGCTGGTTGTGGTCTGGGTTCCCTGGCACCAGCAGACATGAGACGGAACCGCTGGTTGTGGTCTTTGGATTCCCTGCACCAGAGTAATTGGACGGAGACGCCTGGTTTGTGGTTGGGTTCCCTTGGCGCCAGCAGAATGAGAACGGAGCCGCTGGTTTCGTGTCTTGGGTTCCTGGCGCCAGCAGAATGAGACGGAGACGCTGGTTGTGGTCTTGGGTTCCCTGGCGCCAGCAGAATGAGACGGAGCCGCTGGTTGTGGTCTGGGTTCCCTGGCACCAGCAGAATGGGACGGAGCCGCGCTAGCGGTCTCCGTTAAGAGAAAGCTGGCCAATAACAGCAGCTTGGACGGTCGTACCACTCTGAATAATTTTGTGACATTAGTTCAGTCCGAATGTGTTGATTGCACGAATGTCAGAGATCGGCACCGCAACATCAAGTAAAGCTTGTTTCACAGACCGGAGACCCTGACCCCACCATCGAATAGCATGGTTACAGGGCATCGTCACAATTTAGAGTCGAAAGTTTAATGTCCTCTAACGACTAAGAACGGTCCTGCACCGGCTCGCAAACCTTATAACATTTACGCATAAAGGGAATGAAAGAATCTACTCTGAATCCCTACCGTCATCCGACTTCTGAAAGCACCTACAACGTCTCATTCTGGTTTCATTTCATTCTTAAATTTAACTTGAATGATTTACGAATACGTTGGCACAGCGTTGCTTTTAGCATCAGTATCAGTCCCGACTTTATTTCGATATTTAAACTCGCCCTCGGCTGCACTCGTCAGTTATCCTGCGATCAGCGTGACAGAGTCGGCCCAGTCACAACTCACGGCGCAGCCTCCCCATCTCGCCAGCTGATCAGCGTGACAGAGTCGGCCCAGTCACAACTCATGGCGCAGCCTCCCGCCATCTCGCCAGCTGATCAGCGTGACAGAGTCGGCCCAGTCACATCTCACGGCGCAGCCTCCCGCCATCTCGCCAGCAGCCGAGCCCGCTCTCGCTGTTCACGGCGGAAAGCAAACACAGATAGGCTGCTATCGGCGTGTCCGCCAATTGGTCGGATTAGTCTGTGGGAGCGGCCTTGAGACGCTGTGCTTGCGTGTTCGTGTGTGACTCCCCTCCCCTGAGCGAATTAATTAACACTAGTTTTAATATCAAACGTTACTTTGAGCATAATTAGTAAAAGAAGTAAATACAACTTCAACCTCATGCTGATATTATGTAGAAATATTTAAATACAATCCCAAATATATTTTCAGCCGTGGGCCTTCTTCAGTGGATATTGGCAACCTTTATTCACTGAAGAAGGCCCACGGCTGAAAATATATTTGGGATTTTATTTAAATATTTTTTACATAATATGGGCATGCAGTCAAACTTGTATTTACTTCAATTTACACTAGATAAATACGAATTTACTGAAGGCTCGTCCCCCTCCGGTCAAAAACATTTGGCTAAAGAGCGAAATTACATTCTACCACTAACATGCCCCTCCTGATACAAATCCTGGCTACGTGCCTGGACCTGCCCCCCTATTCAAAATTGGTGGCGCTGCCCCTGTCGAGCGTTATCCTCGGGCGCAATAAGGACCGTGTTGTGTTTACTCTGCAGTTCTGCACTGCAAGTCCGGACCAAGCGCTGGGTGACGTCATAAGTACGATGTGTGACGTTATGAATACCATGTGGTGCTACGGTGGTGGTATGACGTCAATGGTGTGATGTAGTGATGCCATTTTCCCAAAAAAAATCCGCATTTGGGTTGAGCAAATATTGACCGATTTTTGTTGAGGCCAAAAATGTCGAAGATTTGACCCATGTTTGAATAGTAGGTATACTTATTTATACGCACAGGCAAAAATAGCTTTGTTAACATAATAATTTATAAAACGCACATGTACAGTACAAAGGCAATCTAATTGTGAAAAAGGAACTTGATACATTTGCAAAGCAAAATAGTGGATGCCGCCAGCAAGACCAAAGACATTTACAGTAATTAATTAAATTTCGAGCAAATTGTGTATCAATTTGTTGGATAGAAATCAGAATGCGTAAATATGTGACAAAAAGTGAATTGTTCAAGATTAAACTGACCAAAAAGTGTCCAAAAATGTATAAGCCTGACCGACCGGTTACCAAATCAGTCACACAACTTTTTTCAGTAACACAAATTTTGGTAACTGATTGACACCACTAGTGTGATGTGACGTCACGACTTCGTTGGCGCGCGGCTTCAGGAACGCAATTATATTTTATTTTGATATAACATTCACTGAGAAACATTACATGCAGATAGCTAGCTGGAACTGACTCAGGACTCTATCCCAGGCTCAGAAACCTCAGCGTTTTGTTGAGCTTTCGCGTGAATCCTACCCTGCGATGTCCAAAGACGCAATGCCTATAGGCAGGGATGTAAGAATGTCACGGAGGGAGGGAGAGGCACTGAAACTTTGAGCTCGTCTTGAGATAAACCCAACTGCCCCTAGGCAAGATTTATTTGATTAAATATTTTCCTCGCCAATCAAAATATTATAGTTTAACAAGAGAAGCAAAAAAGTTAAAGGTTCATTTCATACATAACCCCTTTCCCCTCCTCTTCCTAAGTCTATGCCTGCCTGTAGACAAGGGCGTCGCCAGCTTTAAAAAGTTAGGGGGACGGAGGCAATTTGAAGTCGATTCTTTCCATGCAACGTGCATAGGCACAATGTTAAATCAAAAAATGTTGGAGACGCGTCCCCCGTCCCACACTGCAACGCCCATGTTGGCATGTATAGCGTATACTCATTGAATAGGTTATTCGCTAACAGAAATAACTATGCATGTTCAATATACCGCAAAGTTGACCGTAACGGCAAACTGTACCTATAAATGCCGAGTGAACAGTTGTCAGTGAGATTGAGATATGCATACTGACTGACGTGTGAAAAGAGAGAACACCCTGCTGACAGATTTACACAATGCGAGCCGGCATGCGGCATTGCGGAAGCAGTAATTAAATTCTATCACAAATTGCACTCGCCGGCAGTATCATGATCGCCCATCCAACCATCACGCCACACCCTAAATTCGAGGAAGGCCACAGGTGACACCGCGGTGACGCCCTATTCTTCCAGGTGCCAGCCTCTCCCACTGAGTGTCATCTAAAGCTGTTAATCACAATCAGCGCATGAATCAACAGCTCAGCGTGGGTTCCTTTTGTCTGGCGTCTCGCGTGCGTCTTTGGCACCACCGGCGCGCATCAACGCCCGCCGCGCCTGACGCCTGGCACGGTGCCAGGGCGAGCGTTGGCACGTCCGCGTAGGGCGGGCCCGCCTCGCTATGCACGACGCTTCAACCCCCCTCGGTGACGGGGAGAGGGAAGGGGACACGCCGGAGGGAGGCGGGGCTGATCAGCTGGGCAGAAGACTGCAGATGGCAGAATCGGACGGGTCGTTAGGTAGCAAAGGGCCGAACCGGTCATTATGATCCCATGCTAGTGGTCTCGGATTACCGAACTCAGTGAGCATTGCATCGGTTCTTAATTCTTTGGAGGGTGCGTTACTATCCCCAGGATTTGGCTAGCCACGCGGGAATAGAGGTTCGAACTCGGAAACGTATCGCCGGGATAACTCTTAAATTGAATATATTCAGATGAGTATTATAGACGAAATTAGTTGAGAGGAAAATACTTATACATTGTAATTGAAATCGGTTATTTATCATAATAAAGGAACATATTCACCGTTATCTACACAAAATGGAGTTATCTCTTGAAATCGACAAGCACGACCAAAATATACTTTAAATTGATCATATTTTGCATCTAAGCATTGCTACTGAAAGGAATGTCAAGTTAAAGTTGATAGCGTTCCACGCTTATGACGTTCTACTGACTACTCACAAGTACTTGGTAATGAAGAGCGAAAATTAGCCGGCCAACGCATTGCTATTCATCATGAGGGCATATGACATGTTTCATGCATCCCATCTTTTGCGAATATGTACCAAACTACTATGAACAATAATATGAGTCATTTTTGTAAGTGCATTTAAATAGGCAGGTAAGTTTGGCCCCGTAAGACGACCTATTTAGTGTTCTCTACTTTTTTAAATAAATTAGATGCTCTTCCCATTAATTTTCAGCGAACAGACATGCAATAAATTACAATGCTTACAAGCAATATTCATCTGAACCGTTCATCCATTATCAACCAATAAACGTATCAGGAAACCGTGATGCATTTGGCGGATTAACTTTGCCCTGGAAAGCGACGTATTTAGTGGCCGCGATTTGTTTTATTGACCAATCAGGGACTATGCCACGATTCTTGACGCACTGATTTCATTTTTGGCCCAATGACTTGTAAATAAATCAACACTAAAGCCAGAGATAGTGATGGATCATACGTTTTGCTCGTACCCATGTTTAAAGGGATGATACTTTTTTTCTTCTTCTCCAGAATAATTAAATTTTATAATAAAACGTACTTAGAAAGGTGGTAGAATTCCCAAGGTAGCCACATTTTTCAAAAAATATCCACTTCTGCACGTTCGGACATTTTTAAGTGCGCGGTAATGTCACCGCGTACACTCTGCAGGCAGGGGCGGCGGAAGGTATTTTGGGATGGGGTGGGGGCAAGCCGCTGTTGACCGGGGAAAGGGGGTTGAGCGTTAGCGAAAAGTTGTTGACCAGGGGGAGGGCGCTAGCAAAAGTTGTTGAGCAGAGGGGGAAAGTCAGCGAAAAGCTGTTGAGCGGGGGGAGGGGTGAAGCGTCAGCGAAAGCTTGTTGAACATGGGAGAAGTAGTAAACAATTGCATAGTACAGCTGAACACTGATCTGTAGGTGTTTGACACTTGTCAGGGAAAATTGAAGGATATCAAAATATAAGGATATGCTCGGTTTGTGTGCGGTGATGTGTGTGCGCACTGGCCACTGATGTTTGAGTTTGTCACTATACTTGTGATGCAAAATAAACGTGATGATGATAAAGGGAGCCCGGGGCTAAATGCATCACGGGTTGAATGCATCAGCCATATTAGATGCATATTTAACTGCTAATTTTCTACGTGTTCATTGCATAGCTGTTATAAATGGAGGATCTACGGGCATACAATCACAACAAGTAGCAAGCAGAACACAAAATATATTCTATATTCCATTGAAGAAAACAAAAAACGGGAAAAGTTCGCAATTTGATGAGGACCGCAAATACTTTCAAGCATCTTGCAAGTACCGGTCGTTTAAAGCGTGGATCGCATATCAACTTTAACTTGAAATACCATTAGTCACCACCACATGTCCGCACTTAGTCACAAAGGCTCATTTCCTGCAATCTTATGATCAGTAAGGTAAATAAGCTGTTGTGCTGAGCATAGCCCATAGGATATAGTAGGTATATACAATACCTACATGTACTACGTGCATGACTATACGAGTGTGTGTAAGTAAGTGTATCCATTGTTTAGGATTCCCACCGCTAACTCCCCAGTGGCGGATCCAAGGGGGCGGGGGTCACGGGGGTCATGACCCCCC
>VOPJ01013081.1:0-48223 GCA_014673585.1 Semibalanus balanoides | reverse complement strand
CTCCTGGCTGTCGTCCGGTCACATTTGTCGCTCAGTGGCCAATCCAGGGTATTTCTCATCCATGGTTAAGTGACGAGGCTTTCTGCGTGACAATCACGTGAATATGTGCGTTATGATTTAGGATTGATGCACCACATCTATATCGCGAGGTACTACACTGTGATCTGTGCATCATTGTATGATAGTTTGGCGCCCTAGTTAACCTGCGCCCCGGTGTGCCTCAGAGAGCTACCTTTACCCTGGTAGGGGGTCGACCCCACCCACGAACTCGAAAACTAGCAGGGCTAGAAAGACGCGGAAAAGATTCGAAGTCTCGCGACAAGGACATTCGAAGTTACTTGAGCCTTTTTTGGCTCAGGTCAATGTTGAGGTCACCAGATGTAATCAAATGTCAATTTTTTTCAAGCATAGGATGTTGCTTCAGAATACCATCGGTGTTCTTAAATTTAAGCTGAACTCAATGGTAAAGGCTTCAGAGGTCACCAGAGGGTCACGCTATTGTCTTCCTATAAGTTTTTCGTGAAGAACTTTGTATCGCATAGTACAATAATATAAGCATAGAACATTAGTATGAACACCATCGTGTTTGTCTCGTCAAGACGTTTTGAAACATTAATGGTGGCCGGGTTAGGTCAACTTCAAAATTTGACCACAGGTCAATGTCATTTGGTGACCCAGTCAGGTCATCTTACATATGGGACGATGCGTCTTGACGAGACAAACACAGTGGTGCTCGCTCGTCTCTATCTGTATTATGTTTATAGTTATTGGTCAACAATTGTTGTAGACAAAATGACATCAGCTGACCTTTGAGAGGTCATTGAGCAACAATTGCTTCTGGGTTTACAAAATTAGTAAAAATAATATTATTTGGAAATAATTGACCTAATTTAATGCATATGCGCTGAATAGGAAGCATTTACCTATATATTTTCCCAAAAGGGATGTCAAGAAATCGACCTGACCTTAGGTCACCGATACGCAAAAAATATGATATGTACGCATTGTATATACTTATATTCTTACTAAATCCTGTAAGTTTCAAATATATCAGACAAACACTAGCTTTGTCACGACCACAAACATTTTGTGGAGGTAAGGCCACAATGCCACTTGACGTGACCTAGTGACTTGATCTGAGATGACCAGTGATTACAATTTTCACAATGTGAGTAACTAATGCCCAAACAGCTGTGCCAAATTTGCGCCACCGTTTTCCCACTATTGCAGAAAACAGAAACTCGGGTAGGGGGATCAAAATGTCCCCCATCCCCTCCCCCCACCCAAAGCGAAGGTGAAGTCTGCGTGTCTCAGTACCCGACCATGTCATATGTAGCTGACGGTACATTTCTAACCATGCCCACCGCTCCCGCAGCCGGACCGGGCAGCTATCTGGTGCGACCGAGCGACAACTCACCCGGAGACTACTCCCTGTTCTTCCATATCAACAACCAGATCCAGCGCTTCCGGATAGAGAAGCGCGGTGTCCGGTGGGTGCGGGGTGGCCGGTGGGTGCGGGACTGGCCGGTGGGTGAGGGGTGTCCGGTGGGCGCGGGGTGGCCGGTGGCGCGAGGGGTGGCCGGTGGGTGCGGGGTGGCCGGTGGGTGCGAGGTGTCCGGTGGTTGCGGCGTGTGTTCGTGGGTGACGGGGGTCCGTGTGGTGGGGTGTACGGTGGTGCAGGTGGCCGGTGGGTGTGGTGGGTGCGGGGTGCCGTGGGTGCGGGTGGCCGGTGGGAGGGTTGGCCGGTGGGCGGGGGTGGCCGTGGGCGAGGGTGCCGGTGGGTGCGGGGTGTTCGGTGGGGGTGTGGTGGGTGCGGGGTTGTCCGGTGGGTGCGGGGTGTACGGTGGTGCGGGATTGTTGGCGGTGGGTTGCGGGTCGTGTCGGTGGGTGCGGGTTCCGTGGGTGCGGGGTGGGGCCGGTGGGTGCGGGGGTCCGGTGGTGCGGGTGGCCGGTGGGTGCGGGGTGGCCGGTGGGTGCGGGACGGCCGGCTGGACCTCTGCATAGTGGGGAGGGGTCCGCTGTCGCAGTGGTTAGATGCGGATGAAGAAAACGGTACCCGATGCTCCCTGTCATTCTAACTCCGTGGGGATTGTGTTTTTTTTTTCTCTCTAGTCCCTATGGTATAGGTATGTATATCCGGTGAAGTGTTTGTCACTGGTCCTGGTTGGTTTCGCCAAGCAGATGTTATGGGCGCTTGGCGAAGAGTTCCCGATTGTTTTGCAGGCTGATAGTAAAATAAAATCATCAGGATTGAGATAGTAGTGTGTGTTTCACACTTTTCCATTACTCATTTCGGCAATCTCTCTTGTGAACTATCTTGTTCTCGAGATCCAGCACTTAAGTATAACTGTCCATTCGCCTTACTAACTGCAGTCGATCCCTCGTGCTCGGCGGACCCATGTCGATCATGTGCGGGCCAGTCTGTGCACATTGCAGTCTGACCGGGCCGCCTCTCTCCAGGTACGTGATGGGAGGCAGGACGTTCGAATGCCTCGAGGCCGTCATCAATCGCTACAAGATCGAGCAGATCGTCGAGGGACACACACTCGCACAGCCAGTCAAGGTCAGCACAGTCCGGAGCTGGGGCATCTCGTGGAATATCTGGGGTTCAGGTGTTACTTTGTGTGATGTATTATTAACTATAATAGCATGCGTTATGTTGAATGCAGCCTGGGATTTTGGATCTTTTTCTGGACTTTTTGGGTCAAAATAATTGTACTCTTCATTTTTTCCGGAATTTTGCTCTCTTTTCGGCTTACCTTACATATATTGTAATTATAATGCTATTAAAGCATACTCACACGTGACAAGTGAGTCACAATGAATGGGCGCCATATAACTACTTTGTTGCGGCGCCCTAAAGCCCCAATCATCATCATCATGAGTCGCAATGACATATAACATTTATTATAATTTGTAAACAATGTATTTTTACTTTCAAAATAAAATAATTTATCAAAAATTAAAAGATAAGCTTCTTTAACATGACAATTTTACTCGCCACCTATATATTTTTACTCTCCGGGACCAGGTCATGAAATGAAAAAT
Organism: Semibalanus balanoides; assembly: GCA_014673585.1. Lineage (NCBI taxonomy): Eukaryota > Metazoa > Arthropoda > Thecostraca > Balanomorpha > Balanidae > Semibalanus > Semibalanus balanoides. The sequence goes on along the minus strand of VOPJ01013081.1, from coordinate 45,175 downwards.
CAAACACTGGTTGAATCAGGGTTGTCATGTCAACTCTGTCTTGTTCCGAACGGTCGGTACAGCTGTCTCTGCCCCACAAAAGGTTAGCTCCGAGCTGGACGGACTCGTACATCCGTGGGTCGTCCATCACGCTGTTCTGTCCTGTTCTGTCCTGTCATGTCATGGCTTGTCCCTGTTCTGTCCTGTCATGTTCTGTCTGTCATGGTTCTGTCCTTGTCCATGTTCTGTCCTGTCATGTTCTGTCCTGCCATGTTCTGTCCTGTCATGTTCAGTCCTGTCATGTTCTGTCCTGTCATGTTGTGTCATGCCATGTTGTGTCATGCTGTGTCATGTCATGCTGTGTCCTGCCATGCTGTGTCCTGTCGTGTTATGTCCTGTCCTGTCATGTTGTGTCATATCCTGTCCTGTCCTGTCCTGTCCTGCCCTGTCATGTTGTGTCCTGTCCTGTTTTATCATGTTGTGTCCTGTCCTGTCCTGTGCTGTCCTGTTCTGACCGGTGAGTTTTCTGTGCCCCACAGAAGACCTGCTCAGAGATGGACGGGCCGGTGCAGTCGCGGGTTGTCCAGCACGCTGATGAGATCTACGCCACACTCCGAGAGTGTCGGGAGATGCAGGGGCTCAAAAAGAGCAAAGGTGAGACGCAGCTCAGCGAGACGAGACTCAGCTGTCAACTACGCTGGTGGAGTGGGCCGCTCTTGTAAGTATCTTGGTCAGTTCAGTCGAGTATCGAAGATTATATCGAACCAAAACATAACTGGAAAGGCTGTTACTGTCACATTTAAGCTGTTGCGTATCTAGACAGTTGTTTGTGACTATTACTTGTTTATTTGTTTATTTGTTTATTAGTTTCTAACAACCACAGGCCAGACCCACTTACGGCTTGTAGTCATACGAATCACACACCACAAGGACCACGCTCATACATTCACACACCTCATACTTTTGTATCTAACCTCAAATCGTCATATCACGCTCTTAGTGCTTGCATTTTATTGTGACTATGGCTTCGCCATCAATATGTGTCATTTTTTAGGAAAGGTTTTTTCCCTGTTATTTTTTAGGGAAGCATTTCCTTGTATATATATATATATATATATATATATATATATATATATATATATATATTTGTTGCGGCGCCTGAGTAAAGGGTCTCAATACTCGAAAGGGTACACTAATGACCTTTACTTAAGGTAAATACTTAAGGTAAATATATATTTATTTATTATATTCTATGAATGTCTTGTGCATCTATATAGACTAATGACTGCATAGCCATCGAAAGAATGCCTTCAGCCCTTTGTAACTGTATATGAACGTGTGCATTTATCGCCGACAGGTATTAAAATGCAGGGATATCTCAGCAAGAAGAACGAGAAGAATAAGAAGTGGAAGACAATGTACTTTGTGCTACAAGTGGAAGGAACTGATACACATCTTCTGTTTTATGATAATCCTAAGGTAGGACTTCGCTGTTTATAAGTGTGCTACTGGTCTTGTTTCAAAACCATTGTTAGGGGAATCTGTGCGTGTGACTTGTGGGCACATTCAAGGATGCTAGTGGGCAGTGACTTTCCAAAACATTCATTATATCACATTATTATTTTGGCTGATAGTGATACCCTGTCTTCTGGCCAGATGTGCTCTCGACCCTTGTCACTAATAACTTGATGCTTGGGTCGTCTCAGTGTCGTAACCTGCCGCGTTTTTTCTGACTTTCTATCCCATTTGAATCAGTATCAATCAGATATACCTCCAATAGAAAAACAAAAACTATTGGGCTCAAAGTTTTGGAAACTTTTCAAAGTTCAAAGTTTTTGTCCTCCAATAGAAAGACAAAAACTCTTGACTGAGATCGTGGCCCAGTGTCACTGGATTCGGACTGGATCAGTCGCTGTTTCAGTCCACACTCTACCCCGACTGTTGTCTGCACTGACCTCTGTGTCGCTTGGCAGCGTATGAAGCCCAAGGGCCTGATGGACCTCAGCTGTGCCTATGTGTACCAAGTGGACGACTCGCTGTTCGACCGCTCGTTCTGCTTCCAAATCGTGGAGAAGGCGCTGCCCTGCCTGGCCACCGTCACCTACCTGTGCGCCGGCTGTCAGGACTCGATGCAGGTGAGACGCCAGGGACTGAGGGGGGGGGTAAGTGAGACGCCAGCGACCGAGCGGGGGGGGTGTAGTGAGCGCCAGCGACGAGGGGGGGGGGTGTAGGTGAGACGCCAGGACGGGGGAGGGTGATAGGGAGACGCCAGGGGACCGGGGGAGGGGGTTTAGGTGAGACCGCCAGGGACCGACGGGGTGCAGGTGAGACGCCCAGGACCTTACGGGGGGGGTGTAGGTGAGACCGCCAGGGACGAGGGAGACGGGAGGAAGTGCAGACAAGAGTCATAGGAGGGCGCACGATGGGAGAACGGCTGAAACAGGCAGAGGAGGAGCGGCAGTGCTGGCTTCTGCCGGGCGACTGGGAGATGACTGCTCCATCAGCCTAATTGTATGCGATGAATGCTATTCCCTGGCGCTAGAGTCACGACGGTCCATGCAAGGGTGTCTCGTTTCTCGGCTCGTATTCCGAGCCTGATAGTGCATGCCCTACTGGCTAGCAGCGACTCGATAGCGAGTGGAGACCACTGTGTTTGACGTGAGAAGCTGTCTGGCGGCCGGGCAGTCACGACTGTCGGTACGCCGTCATCAATGGACCTAAGCAAGGCGTTTGACTGTCGACCATGACGTCCTTCTCGCAAAGTTTCAGTGGTATGGTGTGGATCCGAGATGGTTCGAGAGCTACCTTGCAGACCTGCGGCAGGTAGTGAAGGGTGTCTCTCTCTCTCACTTTTTATCTCACGGTGTCCCCTCCAGGGATCTATCGTTGGGCCCCATCCTTTTTCAGCATGTTTACTAATGAACTTTCATCGCACTGCCGCACGAGCCTTTTATAGTCATATGCCGATGTAACCAATTGCTAGACTCGCCCACCCTGACGAACAACTGATCTGAATCCCGGCAGGAAGGACTATTCCACGCCGTTCATTCTTATTTTACGTCAACTGCTTTAAAAAATGAAATCTCGCCAAAATACGTTTGCTCCATCGGCACCCCTCAAGCTTTGAGAAAAAAAAAAAAACGTCCTTTTCATCTCAACATTTCCGGCAATATTCTAACTCCCTCCCGGTCCGTTGAAGATGTTGGGGGTCACAATCCGACAGTAACCTTAACCTGGGAGGAACCACATAGCTTAATGCACAAAAGAAGTGTAACTCGTCCTTCTCTGTCTCTTTAAATAAGACACCATAGCACACCCGAAACTCGCAAAACTTCCCTCATCCAAGCCCATGTGTTCCCTTCTTATTCTGTATACTGCCTCTCAGTCTGGGGTGGGGCAGCAGCGTGCCATCTTAACAGTAATACAAAGGGTTGTGAATTTCGCAGCCAGAGTCGTATCGGGCTCGTAAGCGTGATCACATTAACGCCACTGTGAGGCTCGGGGTGGCACAATATCGCGAGCTTGTCACCTACCGTGATAGACTGGCAGTTTTCAGAGCTCTGAACGATCCACGGGCCCCGAAAGCGACTCGAACCCTGTTCATCCCACGTACCGCTGTGTCCCAGCGTGTTACACGGGCTACAACGGCTGGCGCACTAGAGCTGCCTTCTTTTCGTTTCTCACTGACACGCAGAACCTTTTCATACTGCGCTGCCGCGTCTTGGAACTGTCTGTCACCGGCTATCTCCAGCTCTCAAACTCGTGCTGAGCTGACACGCAAGCTGTTGCTGCGACATCAGGTGCTCTGCTTAATTGATTGACAGGATTCTTCTTTCGATGATTACGCTTTTTGTAGTCACCGTTTTGTATGTCGTTTTAGCGCACTTTCCTGGCGTGTTATGTACTGTTCGTCATCTGTTTTATATGAACCTGACATAAAGCCACCACGTGGAATGGTTCATCGTCAATAAACTGAACTGAACTGAACTGGAGGAGCGGGTGCCGACTGCCTCAGAGCGGTGGTGTGGTACTGGCACTGACGTCTCTCTGCACGGCAGGACTGGGTGTCTGCGCTGAAGCCGCTGTGCGTGCCTCAGAACGCCCGGCTGCCCAAGGTGGCCAACCTGCGCGAGCTGCGCTGTCTCCAGATCACCGTGCTCGAGGCGTACCGGCTGCCACTGAAGCTGGTGCCCAGTCCGTTCTGCGTCATCGCCGTCAACCAAGTCAAGGTTGCGCGCACCAAGGTCAAGACCGGACCCGACCCCGTCTGGGGCGAGGACTTTGTGCTCGAGTGAGTGGTGGTCTTGGCTGGACGTGTGGTTGGGGAAGGGTAGTATGACGAGGAAGGTGTAGCTTTGGCTCATCTGGGGACGCGTGTGTCGGGTGACTCAGTGTCGTTGGCTTCTGCCCATTGGAATGTAGACGCATGAGTATAAGGTTGTTCGTTATGTTCGATTGTCTTGCGGCGTTTAAAGGCACTGTAAGCGAGTGCATGTCTGATGTTGGCTCAGTCAGGCGTGTGCTTGTTCGTAAGTGCGTTTGTGTCAGTTCAAAGCAGCGGTTAATGATGTGTAAATCCGATGTTAAGTTGAGTTAAACTGAGGTGGTCTGCCTGTGCCTATTTTGCAGCGACATGCCGCCAGACGTGCTGACATTCAGCGCCTTCGTCTACAACAAGGGGAAGCGATCGAAGGATAACGAGGTGGCCGAGGTGACGGTGGAGCTGAAGGACCTGGCCAGCGGTGAGGAGGTGAGACCGAGGAGCAGCTCAGTTCGGGGGGGGGGGGGAGCGGCCGGCGGTGCTGACAGAATGGTGGAACGGACTCCTGGGACAGACTGCCAGGGTGGATGGATGGATGATAGGTTTGGTGACGACCTGTGGCATTCCTGAACAGCTTGCTTGGCTTTAGTCAAAAACTTTAAAAGACGTTTTGTTTTGTAAAGGCTGCCGCTTTTATGTCAAATCATGGATAGAGAAATGTCACGAACTGTCGAGCGTTGCACCGATCTGACGACTTTCCCGGTGATCTGACGACTTTCCGTGGTGATCTGACGCTTTCCGTGGTAATCTGGCAACTTTTCCTGGTGATCTGACGACTTTTCCGTGTTGATCTGGAGACTTCCCCGGTGATCTGACGACATGGCCGCCGTATCCTTCAGACTGAGAACTGGTACCCTCTGTCTGGCATCACACCGATCGGTGAGTGGGGCTCGCTGCGGCTGCGACTTCGCTACAGCCACGACCTAGCGATGCCGTGCGAGGAGTACTCGTCGCTGAAGGAGCTGCTGCTGGACGGCGGGCTGGCGGTGGTACGCGCGCTGGCCGGACTGAGGCATGTGGACCGCGTACCGCTCGCCGCCGCTCTGCTCAAAGTGTTCAGGTCAGTCATGGTTACTCAGTCACGGAGAGGTATAATCGCAGTGCAGAGTCGAGCCGAAGGAACGCGGATGCTGGATAAGGCTCTTGGTTAACCTGAAACGCATTTTTTGCAATTTGTGCGGACCCCACCTTTGCATTCGTGTCGTTGATAAAGTATTTAGCTTGGGCGCCACATAGCCTAGTAGCTGCGGCACCCTTAAACCCAAATCATCATCATCATCATCAAGTATTTACCTGTCGAGCAATCGATGTTAGTTTCAATTGAGTAATCAATCGTATTTTACTCCATTGTGCATCCATTCCATCGGATGAACGTTGCCACCATCTTCCAACCTTCAATCTTCTCTCTGCCACTCGCCGCCCTACCCCCCCCCCCACCTAATGTGAACCTAACCCGTCAAACCCGGGCCCACTTCCGAGTCCCTGCAGGTTGAGAAAGAAGGAGGCCGACTGCTTCAGACGCTGAATGACCTTGAGATCGAGACGGAGGAGGACAAGTCGACGCTGTTCCGCGGCGCGTCGCTCACCACCGCGCTCCTCGATCTCTACATGAAGTCGGTCTGCACCGGCTTCCTCCACGTCGCCATCTCCGACATGATCAACAGGGTCGTCGAGTCCAAACAGGCCTGTGAGGTGAGGCGGGATGACATATAGGCGGGGGGAAGGCTTCTGGGGTTGAATGATGACAACTGAGTGCGGCGATACGTCGCATGTCGTCTGTAAACCTCAGCTGCTGCTGTTGCTGGTCATCAATATTGGCGAGTAAAGGCTCGCAGTGAGTTCCTATCACGGCAGATCTGACACTTCGGTATTTGCATTCGCTGGAACAGCTCTTATATATGACGTGCGAGAGTACCTACAAGATAATCACCAGTAGCACTTCGAGTTCAGGTGTAGCATGAAGCGACACCAGTAGGTAACGCAAAACGTAATGCCCAATGACTGGTGTGACGTCACCCCATATGGTACGTATCCTTCCAGCTGAACCCGTCCAAGATGGACCACCAGGACGACGCGTGTAGTAACGCCGAGTACCTGCTGGAGGTTCTGGACAAGATCACCGACGCCATCTTCCTGGCCGCCGAGGACTGTCCAAGGTGGGTAAGAGGACTGTCCCAGGTGGGTGAAAGCCGAGAGAACTGTCCCAGGTGGGTGACCAGGAACGTGCTCTTCTGTGACCCGTCCCTCCTCCTCCACAGGACTCTGCGGTACATCTGCGGCTGTCCGCAGTGTGGCCCCGTGTACCGGGTACTGTGTCAGTTGTGTGACCCGTCCCTCCTCCTCCACAGAACTCTGCGGTACATCTGCGCTGTCCGCAGGTGGCCCGTGTACCGCGGTACGTTGTCAGTTGTGTGACCCGTCCCTCCTCCTCACAGAACTCTGGGACATCCTGCGGCTGTTTGCAGCGTGCCCCGTGTTACCGGGGTTCTGTGGTCAGTTGGTGAACCCGTCCCTCCTTCTCCCACAGAACTCTGCGGTACATCTGCGGCCTGTCGCAGCGTGGCCCCTGTGTTACCGGGTTACTGTGTCATTGTGTTGTGACCCGTTGTGTGACCCGTTCTCCTCAGGAACTCTGCGGTACATCTGCGGCTGTCCGCAGTGTGGCCCCGTGTCCCGGGTACTGTGTCAGTTGTGTGACCCGTCCCTCCTTCTCCACAGAACTCTGCGGTACATCTGCGGCTGTCCGCAGCGTGGGCCCCGTGTACCGGGTACTGTGTCAGTTGTGGACCCGTCCCTCCCCTCCGCAGACTCTGCGGTACATCTGCGGCTAGTCCGCAGCGTGCCCCGAGTACCGGGTACTGTGTCAGTTGTGTGACCCGTCCCTCCTCCTCCGCAGAACTCTGCGGTACATCTGCGGCTGTCTGCAGCGCAGTGTGGCCGCCAAGTGGCCCAATGAGAAGCTGGTGAGGACTCGGGTCGTCTCCGGGTTCGTGTTCCTGCGGCTCATATGTCCGGCCATCCTCAACCCGCGGCAGTTCGGACTTCTCGCCGGTAAGAGCAGACGCCGGCTGGTCGCCATGGCAACAGAAGTGGTTATGTTATACTGGGGCAATACGTTTAGAATGTGTTGCGTCCTTGCATCCTGTCATATAAAACGGTCGTCCACAGTATGTCGTTAAAGTCGGTGCTTTACTAGTCTATTCAAGCGGTGTGTTACATTGATGGTATCATACCAAGGGGCGCGTACTTCTTTGCCTTTTTCGTCGTACGACACTGTTACTGGACACTGGTATGCTTGTAACTGTGCCGAGTATCGGCGTGCCATGTATCAGCGTCCCATCTATCAGCTGCTGCAGCCGCCGGTCATCACTGACTGCTGCCGTACCACCACCCGGCAGAGCCACCGCCGCTGCAGGGCTCCCGCTCGCTCGTCATGGTGGCCAAGTGTCTGCAGAACCTGGCCAACCTGGTCGAGTTCGGAGGCAAGGAGCCCTACATGGAGGTCGTCAACCCGTTCATCATCAAAAACCGCGAGCGCATGGTCATCTTCCTGGACCACCTGTCGGTGAGTGCAGTGGCAGCTGCCGGTCTGTCGGCTGGCGGGGGTCGTCATGGTGGCGGGGCGGGGGTGTCGGCTGGCCTGGACCACCTGTCGGGAGTGCGAAGTGGCAGCTGCCGGTCTGTCGCGCGGGGGTCCGTCATCGTGGCGGGGCGGCGAGTCGGCTGGCCTGGACCAACCTGTCGGGTGAGCGCCAGTGGCAGCTGCCGCTCTGTCGGGCGGGGTCTCATGTGCGGGCGGGTGTCGGCTGGCCCTGGACCACCTGTCGGTGAGTGCAAGTGGCAGCTTGCCGGTCGTGTCGGCTGGCGGGCGTCTCCATGGTCGCGGGCGGGTGTCGGCTGGCCTGGACCACCTGTCGGTGAGCGCATGGGAGCTGCCGGCTCTGGTCGGGCTGGCGGGGGTCGTCATGGTGCGGGGCGGGGTGGTCGGCTGGCCTGGACCACCTGTCCGGTGAGGCAGTGCAAGCTGCCGGCGTCGGCCTGGCGGCGTCATGGTGGCGGTGCGGGGGTGTCGGCTGGCCTTGACCAGCCTGTCGGTGAGCGCATGGGAGCTGCCCGCCCTCTGTCGGCTGGCGGGGGTCTCATGGTGGCGGGCGGGGGTGTCGGCTGCCGGACCACCTGTCGGTGAGCGCAGTGGAGGCTGCCGCTCTGTCGGCTGGCGGGGGTCGTCATGGTGGCGGGGCGGGGGTGTCGGCTGACCTGGACCACCTGTCGGTGAGTGCAGTGGCAGCTGCCGCTCTGTCGGCTGGCGGGGGTCGCAGCTTAGATGAGAGACCGGGTGCTGGTATGGGAAGGGAACATGTGACTGCATGGTGGTTAACTTACAAACGCGGATGGGATGCTTATGAACCTGGTGGATGATTCGACGACGCTGGTACTTCCGTACCGATGCAAGCGTACCAGTACCGCTCGGATGAGTGGATTTGATATGGGGTTTGCTGTCCTAGGATTACTGAGAGTTTATTTGTACGGGTGCGTTGAAGTCCGTCAGCGTCCTCTGTTTGCCCCCCCCCCCCTCCCAATGGCTGTGTGACGTACCCTGTGTCCGACTGCAACTTGACCGCCTAAACAGAGTGTCTGCGATTGCTGCCCACAGAATGTCCAGTGCGGGCCTGAGTCGGAGATCTGGCGCTGAAGGGCGACCCCGGCACGGGAGCTGCGGCATCATTCACCAGATCTGCTACACAGCACCTCAAAACACATCCAGGAACAGTGCAAAACACAGGTGCTGAACAGCGCAAAGCGCGGAGATTGTGTTTAGCTGAAGTGGAGTAGGGTAAAACGTTGAGCATGTTATTATCGTAATGATTTGACTGATTCATTAACAGTATTAACTAGTACCCACTTGATTTCCCACGTTTCCTTTTATCCGTTGCTGCCTGTAACAAATATATATTCTCAGTATTGTCGTTGACAGTGAAGCACACCACTATTGTGCCAACACCATCAGGGCGGCTGCGGCTGAGTTTGTCGGCGGCTGCACGTGACTAACCCTCCCCCTTTTCGGGCAGCCGAGCCTGCGGAAGCTGGTGACGGTGACGCAGATCCTGGACAAGCACAAGAAGACGTACCAGGAGATGATCCGCCAGGCGGCCGGTGGTGGTGTGGCGGTGACGAACACGAGCTCACGGCCGGCGGCGCCCTCCACGCCGCTCGTCTGACCGCCTTTACCGCCGCCCCCGCCCCCAGACACCTCACACGGAGCGAGAGAGGCTGACTGACGCGCTAACCGCGATATTATCGGGGCCCGGCCCGGCCCAGACTGGCTGTTTTCTACTGGCGCGAGCGAGCGAGAGCGTTTGTTTGCTGTGCCAAATGTGTTGACGTAAGCTGCTGGCGCGACCGGCAAGCGTTCCCCGACGGATGGCGATCAGACGAGCCGTGCCGCGGAATGTCGGAAACACTACGACTATTGTGGGGAGGATCCGTCAATGGACGACTACTTCGATGATTTGTGTGCAACATTTCCATTGCGTGGAACGTTTCCGAAGTTTCGCGGCATGTCAGTCATGATTTCCCCTATCTCGCCGAATCTGTTGCCTCCGTTTTTCTGCTGTTTCTGCGCACCTTTCGGTGTCGATGCTTGCGTGCTTGCGTCTGATAATAGTGCTCTCAGGTACTGGCGAGGCGCTGTGTGTTTTTCGGAGGTGTTGGCACGGTTGATCGCCTGGGGCCCTCTCCAGTTTGCCGAGGATACGAGACAAGGAAATGCAAATAATGTATTTCTTTACTTGCGAATTTTAATAATGAATAATATTGACCCCGCAGACGGTTTTAGAAGCCTGAATAGATACTAGATCACACCGGATCATAAAGCGAGCGTGAACAGACGGCGGACAGGGCGTGCAGCTTGAGCGGGGATCCAGGCGACATCTGTCCAGCGGTCCAGCGGCTGGAAGTCTCTCCAAGGACTCCATCCGGACTGCGCGGCGACACCAATCCGCTAACCTGAGCGGGTACCCACGGTTAGAGGGCGTCGACCCCGAGGACGCACTTCTCCATCATACCGTACGAAAGGGCCACACACTGCTGTGTACCTTTAGAGCAGCTGTGGGACTGACGGAGCACCAGAGAGAATGGAGCGCTCTGTGCCATCAATAATTATCGCGTGGTGAGTTTCAAGTTTCCAGGCGATAATCGACTCATCGCGAGACTTTCTACGTTCGTTCCTGAGTTCGTGCTGTTCGTTTCTGTTCTCGTGTACCCGTTAGCAGCCCAGCAGGGCCCGAATGTAGTTGAAAGCGAGCTTATAGATTGCGAAGGTGTATGCACGCGGAGGGCGAGGTGTCTTTTGTCGCACAAGGGCTGATCTGCACGAGGCACATATAAGTCGTAGTCTACGTTCCACTGAGCATGCGCATCATGCCATTACCGATAGCCGTGTATACCCAGTTTTTGGTTATCCAGGTTCGAATTTTGTATAACGCACGTGACAGCCAACTGCGTTTCAATCATTTAGGCTCTCGAGCTACGGGACATCAAGAAAACTCTAGCACCCCTGCATCACCTTGTGCCCGGTTAAGCTGTACTCGCCGTCCCATGTCACGAAGCATCATGCTCATACTCTCACAAGCGTCTAGCCAAAGTTGCACGTCATCACAGTACACTACCGTGCGTTAGTTCCTGTCGCAGGCGGGGTCCGATGACGTCATACCTGTGTGACCCGCACAACCTAAGGGCGGAAAACTAATTGCACCTTGACAAAAGTGCTCGATCAAACCCGACCACTGAGGACGAGTCTCTGTGACGACACTCCAAGCAATGAAACGGCCGCTGGTCCCTCGCCAGAACCCCGAGATCCGTTACCGCTGGCTGCGGCTGTGCATCGCGGGACGGTGGCTGGAGCAGGTTCCTCTAGCTCTAGAGATGGTCACCACACAGGGCAGGATGAAATATGTGCGTCCTCTCTACCGCGACCTGTACGCCTGGGAGGAGATGCGCAACCGCACCCTCGACTAACTATACCACAGAGAAACATATATAATATAACAGTGCAGAGTGTAGCAGTGGACGTAGTGTTATTCGGGTGTTGGCCGGCAATTGATATAATTTCGGGCAAGACATTACAAATTAGAGAGATACTATGACGAGAGACAACATGCAATAGAGAGATCATAAGATTTAAACAATATGAACAATGACTTGATGTCCCAGTTGGCTAGAGAAAAGTCGCCAACGTTAATAATACGACAATTAGTGCAATGCATTATGTATCCATTAATGGATGACTGTACCGTCAAGCTGTGTCAAGTCCGAGATGCAGCAAGGCGACCGCACACTTATAATATCGATTTGTACGAGAACCAAAGGACCTCCTCGTTTATGGAAATGCCAAGACAGGGTTCGAATTAATTATGGGCTGGCGTCTAAACGATCAGTCACATTTTACGTAACTCGACCCCACGGCCAATTCGCGTGGCCCTCTGAGCACAAGCTTTCCTCGGCCGTGAACTTCCAGAGACAAAGATACCAACCCTCCCCTCTAACTCGGTAAACCCTACCAAAGATGGCCATCAAAAAGCGACCGTGTGCGAAGAATTGAACAGTTACGCAGGAGAAGCTCTCAACATGCCACATTTCGAAGCGTATACTTCAGGTAGTATTTGAGTCATGGTCCACATATTAAGGAGGTCACTAGAGGTCATCAATGGTCTTTTTTCAGTTTTAGGACTTCACTTTTATAACACCCACATTACTATGAAACTATGGTAGCTAATAACAAACGAAAAAAACAAACAATTTAAATCTCTTAATTTATTCAATCGTCATCGTTCTCTGAGATTTTAGCTCAGGTCAATACTTTCTTTTGGCTCCAGAGGTCATCAACGGTTAAAAAGGCTGTTTTGGCCAACAGTTTTTCGCAAATATCTCTTTACCGAATAAGGGTAAGACAATAACTTTGAAGCCAACGTATTTTTTTCATCAAGACGCTTTGAAACATATTAATGATGACCTGTCAGGTCAAAGCCTAGAAAATTTGGCACCAGGTGTTGCCAAACCTCAAGTTCGTGCGAGGAGTCAATAAAGACCCAGAGCGTCAGTGCTCCGGTGTCTATCGCTGAACACGGTCACGGGACCATAACGATCTCAAGCTACGAATATACATCCATCAAGAAAGCTGTAGTCATCCCCGACAAAACCGTACGCTACCGTTCAGAGTAAATACATGCAGAGATCGTAGTCATATAAAGCGCAAGATAGCAGTGGTCTTGACGAGTAACACATAGCCACGTCATGCTGCCTCCGATAGGACGTTGTGTAGTTATAGCATCTATTTGAAAAAGCTTGCTGTCTCTGCGGAGTCTCTAGCACGCATCGATAGTACACTAGCGGATCAAAAATAACCATCATAGAATTCCTATGACATCGCTAGGCAGTTGCACACTCGCAATGTGCGCGATTGCGGCACACACTTATTCGTGTGCAAAAGAGAGATTCTTTACAGTTGTGAGCTGACCGGTAATGATTGCCCACTCTCACGGCAATGACCGGCTCTCATGTAGTAGGGTTCATCGCGTCACTAAGTAAGCTATTATAATACTTAATGTCCAGTACGTCGGCGTTCACTACTAATATACCTATAGATAGTATATTATATTCGGTGAAAGTAGGCGAGCAGATTGTTCTCTAATATAATTCGTCAATGTCGCCCTTAAGACAAAGACGAAGAGCTACCATATGTGGCTTGACTCTGCTTTGCATCTGATCGTCTGTATCAGTTCCTCACCACTGATTCTGATAAGTTCTGATTCTGATAAGTAAAACACATAAAAATGATGACACTGCAAAGACATGTATTAAACTTTTTTACCAGGGTAGCTTTTGTTTCACCAGGAGCATGTCGACCGCGTATAAGGCCAGAGAGGAATCTCTAACGAAGGTATTATAGTTCGAAGATAACTGCACGCCCGCGTCAAAACATAGAAAGACAATGCTCAGACTGATGACTAAGCAGGTGATTATTGTATAACTTCAACTGAGGTTTACCTGCGGTCCTGAATGAATAACAACACCCGTATCAAAGGACCAAGTCGTTCAAATTAACTCAAAAAGAGCAGCGGTAAGACGTCAGTGTAGACGAGAGTTTTATAAATGCCCATTTTCGGAGTGAAGATGCGCGCTCGCGCAACCATCACGTCAGTCCCTACGCCAATAACACAACTAGCGTTTACGATCTCGACACTATTCCAGCGAACGCTCCAACCCAAACGCATCGACACACATTCACGAAGAGATTCAACCCATCCAACATCATGTACTACCGGACACCATCAAAAGACCTCTCCTCAGTGAGACTGTTCATTGTAGATGAAATACCACTTATAAGCGTGTTGGTGCTAACAAGGACTATTAAGGCCCAGAACAGAAAAAACTGAAATGATAGCTAATGATGACCCCACAAGACGTATGCCAATTATATCTAGACACAACGATCCCCACATACACGTCAGATCATAACGTATGAGAGCGTGCGACGAATCTGGCTCTTGTGCAAGCGGCCAGGGCCTCTCGCCCTCAATAGGATTAACGTAGAGAGTCACTCACGTGCCGGACACCTAGCCTGGCGAGCTGTCTGTATTTGGTGTCTCGGTGTCCCATTGGAGCTATTATGTCCGTGTGGCTCGAAGGTAGTATCCGAGAGTCGCACCACTTAGACTGCGAGCTCCGAAAATAAGTGCCCGTTTCAGGTGGAGATCGTTAGAGAAACTTGATTTGTGGTACAAATTCGTTGTCAAACTACCCTTTTAATAGGCTTTGTGACTCTGGCTCGATATAGTATACTATCGCCCGCAGATATTCGATCTGTGGCTGCTACATCGTTCTATCTGTATTCATCATTGTTCATTTTTTAATACGTTTGTGCCCGCACCTATATGCTGTCTGATTAGATCGTCAGCTGGGTGTTTTGACGAAAACGTTACTATATATAGTGCATTTTACAGACGATACTCTTCTAGAGCAAGCATAAGATGAAACGGATGTGAGAACGTCGAGACGATCCAGAATAAGCAAGTCAACGCCAAATATGCTGTCTTGTTTAACGAATTTTGCATATATATATATTCGTACACTTATAATTGACAGGTCAGAAAATTTATCGGACCTTATGTCAGCGATTAGCGATACAAACAAATAGGTAGCCGAATTGTAGGTTATTATGACTTTATGACATCCTGTAAGTTTCAAATCTTTCGGACAAAGACTGTGACCTTGGCATGACCATCAACATTTTTGGAAGTAAGGTTACTTTACGTGATCTAGTGAGTTGACCTGAGATGACCTAAGGAAAAAACTTTCACATGATGTGGATAGTTGATGTCCAAATAACTGTGCAAAATTTGGTGGCGCTGCGGTTGCCGTTTTTCTGCTTTTCTTGAAAAACCTCAGGGGATGGCCAAAGTGACTCTTCCCACATGGGCGAAGAGTTAAGCAATAAGTTTCAAACTTTGAAGGTATCAGTTGCACCTTTAACATGGGTTTTAGTGAGAGATAGCAAGTTGAGTGATCAGCCGTGACTCGAAAAGACTTTGTGATCGCTTACAACAATTATTGAAAGAATATCTCTTTATATTAAGATTCATTCTAAAACGGGGACGGGAATACCTACTCCAGTCAATGGGTTACATACCTCGTTCTGTATTCAGAGATGTTTTAGCTGATTTGTTGCACATTCTGATATTAATATGATGATGACGAAAGACTTCATGGAGCAGAGAAACAGACTATCTTCAATAGAAACAGATGAGTGCAGGACAAAAGCAGTGATGTTTCGGAGCCGAACTCCGTTTCTCGAGTGTTTGCCCAAGAATAACCTGTAGCCTACTTATCTGATTTTATCTTAAATCGCTCTATCACACGAACCCGTCTGAGCCGAGTTCTTCGGCCAGAAATTTCAGTGTAGACTAAAATTTCTATTCCTTACACCAGTATCCGACCAGATCAAGTCTTACAGAATGGGCACGTGAACTATACGTATCGTCTTCTACTACAGCCCTGCTTACCATTGATAGAGGCTGTGGATTCCAGAAAAAACACGCACCACGCCTTCACTTAGCTTGATAAAGGGGAGAATGTGTGTTGAGCCTTTTTCACTCTTATCGACTCTTTCAATGATAATAAAATATGGCTCTTTTAATGTTGATCGTCGTTGAAGAAATCGCTATATCGCTATGCTGGCAAAAGTACTCTTCCAATTCTGCCGTTGCCCGGAGCCGGCACTTTCCTAGATTGAGAAATTTTTCCTATCGTACGAATTAGTCAAATATTATTACGTGTGTGAGCTCACTAGATAATTTACATAGGTGTGGTTTTCGTTAGTAACACGTCTTAATAATACGATCTCACTTTTAGATTCAAAGTTAACTCGATACTCAAAGTACTTGGTATTCCCATAGATAATAATTGAATCTCCATTCAGTGTCAGATATAACCTGACCATATAAGAGATATATGATCTATATCTTCAGCGTATGCTATTTGTTTCAGAGACAATGCTGTACTATATCTCATAATGAGCGGACTGCATCTTTAGTTGGCTATCATGTAGTGATCTAGTGATTCCATATGCATGTATTACTGCCAGTGTGTATCTGTAGAATAATTGGCTATACTTGTCGTCGAATAGAAGTCTATAAAGACTGTTCTTATGACTGCAACTCTACTAAGCTGCCTGACATTTGAATGAGATTAACGTGTGCTTCGTCACTATCAAAGGCCAATGCTGAATCAAATATTATCCTGTACTACTACGGAGAACATCGTGGACTAGTGCTGAACGACTCGCATACCTTATACGAGATCTCCAGATCGAGAGAGGTCAGAATTATCGGTCACCACTCTCTGCTAATAAATGATATTATGCAACAGATATAGAAACCTGTAAAGGCTAGCAGCTACGTAGCTCACGATATTTAAACTCTTCTGTCCAATAATTATAGTGTACAGATACAGTGGGATAAGTGCATCTGAAGTCTAAAAAAATTATAACACAACTTCATACTACCTTACATAGTCATCTCCATGAGAGTGTAGACCACAAGACCAATTTTATCCCGAGGATAAACACAAATACATAACGGCAAAGAATAAGCACGTGATTTGACTTCGAATTAATCTCCGTGGCTCTAAAAGCGTTGTATTTCCCCGCATCTTCAACAAGTTCTTAGGCAAGTACTGTCTTGTATTGGGCCACGATCCCTCCAAAATCGATGACGTTGTGATGACACACGTGCTTCTTAGCAAGCAGATTTCGCGTTATTTAGAGGAAAAAAGTATGAATTTGAACAAAATATCTGACATTTTAATTTGCTTTTTCCGCGTGAATATATATTTGTATGACTTACTAGTAACATGATAATTATTTTTTAGCTTCTCTTCATAATTTCTGAGATTTTTATTATTTTTTTTTCTCCATTTGAACTGTTTCCTTTAAACGAAGAATTCAGAATTATACTTTCAACATATAATTAAAAAGAAACAGCCATTTTGACGAATTGACCTGATGTAAGAAAAAAGTTAAATCAGTTTTAAGGTCATAAGTTCAAGACAAATTATGTCCAAATTTGACACCATGCTCTGACACATAGTGTCAGGCTAGCTTTCTCTCAGAAGCACAATGGTGATATTAACTTGGTTAATGATAACTCTGATCAATAAAGATCAAATAATGCTACCGCAAACGATGAGGTCACAAGTTCCGCAAAACCGCAAAAGAGGAGTCATAAGTCACGCAAAAACAATGCTTCTTCGTTTTTTGATAAACTGTTCAGAAGTGGTTTTCGCTGTATTTTCAGGTTTGATATATTTTGGGAAAATATTTTGTAAATTTTAAGAGGAAAAAACATATTTTTGGAACTCTTACACGTTATTGAAATTCACAATTATCCATCGTGTAAACAATGTGGTTGTTTATCAGCCATCACCCACTGAATTATGCCTTGCTCAAAACTTGTAATATACATCTTATTTTAAGGTTTAATACTTATAACGTAAGCAAGAGACTCGTGTATAGTGATACAACATAAACAAGGAAACTGTATCTAAAAAATAGTTCCGGCGTGATAATAGTTATTCAGTGGTACATCAGTAAATTTAAGAATGGAGATCGAAGCAGGCAGGTGTAGCATGAATCACGTCGATAATGTGTATTATAGCTAAGTAATATTATAATATATAGTATAAATATATATAATATATATATATTATATATACTATAATATAAAGTATATTATAATGACTGTGAAACTCTGTAAATTGTTACTTCCAGATGAAAACCCTTGTTCTCTTCAACCAACCAATCCGCGAGTTGTAGATGACTTGGTAGTTAAAAATACTGTGGCCAGCGAGCTGCATGACATTGACACAAATACACCTACATAAGCTGCAGCTGATCATCTTTTGAGAACGACTAAACCGGTTCTTTATACGCTTCATCCAGTGTCAAGTCATCTAGTAAACAAGAACTGAGCTGCAGCCTGCAGATCTTACGCGGCTCAAACGTTTTATTTCTGAAATAGAAATTCACCGCCCTTGGCGTGGCAAGACAAACCAAAATATAAGCGGATCAAGGAAGAAAACACCAGGGACACAGGAACTATGTTCAAGCTGGGGGGAGGATTTCAGCGTGCAAATAGTAACTCGCCGAGTGGCCAAGTGAGGTGACTTAACCCACCTTGGTGGTCAAAATCAAGGTCAAACGACCAGGAACGACCGGGAACAGAATGACGTCCAGAATTTATGGTCGGATCCCTTCCAAAATGATCTCAAATGATAGCCAGGGTCAATATCAAACGTCCGTGACCCAAAACATCAATTTCTAACTTTGAACTTGGAGGTCAAAATCGAGGTCAAACGATGGAGTACAGCATAACATCCCGAAAAAAAATATTGTTGGATCCTTTCATATATAATCTCAATTAATATCCAGTGTCCATAGCTAACGTCATCGAGCCTAACCTAAATTTCTAACCTTGACCTTGGAGGTCAAAATCGAGGTCAAACGATGGGGTACAGCATAACGTCCCGAATTTGCTGTCGGATCCTTTCCAAAATTGTCTCAAATGAGAGGCAGGGTCAATATCTAACGTCCGTGGCCCTAACCTAAATTTTTTACTTTTCACCTTAGAGGTCAAAATTGAGGTCAGACGACCAAAAGCGACCGGGTACAACATAATGTCCCGAATTTATCGTCCGATCCTTTTCAAAGTGATCTCAAAAGATAGCCAAGGTCAATGTCTAACATCTATGACCTTAACCTCAATTTTGAACGTTGACCATGGAGGTCAAAATCGAGGTCAAACGACCAACAACAACCGGGTACAGCACAACGTCTCAAATTTATTGTCGAATCTTTTCCAAAATGATATCAAAAGATAGCCAGGGTCAATATCTTACATCTATGACCTTATTCTCAATTTTGAACTTTGACCATGGAGGTCAAAATCGAGGTCAAACGACCAACAACGACCGGGTACAGCATAACGTCTCGAATTTATTGTCGAATCCGTTCCAAAATGATCTCAAAAGATAGCCAGGGTCAATATCTAACATCTATGACCTTTACCTCAATTTTGACCTTTGACCATGGAGGTCAAAATCGAGGTCAAACGACCAACAACGACCGGGTACAGAATAACGTCGAGCATTTATTGTCAAATCCTTTTCAAAATAGTTTTAAATGATAGCCAGGGTCAATATCTAACTTTCGTGACCCTTAACATAATTTCGACCTTTGACCTTGGAGGTCAACATCGAGGTCAAACGATTGGGAGCATCATAACACCTAGAAAATGTATTGTCGGATCCTTTCAGATATGGTCTCAAATGAAAGCCAGGGTCCACATCTAACTTCCGTGACCCTAATCTCAGTTTTGACCTTGAAGGTCAAAATCGAGGTCAATTGACAGGGTACAGCATAACGCTCCGAATTTATTGTCGGATCCTTTCCAAAATTGTCTCACATGAAAGTCAATGTCAAGAGGTAGAACTTTATATCTCTTGGGGAGGGCCCGAGCCCCCCCCCCCCCACCTGGCCCCCTCCAAATGATGTCAAATTGTAACATTAGGCCTATGGCTTGCCCGATAGGTATAGAACACTGAGATTAAAATATAAATCAAATCCCTCAACATTTAGGAGCCCCCCGCCCCCCCCCCAGAGCGATTTCATCAGGTTCCGCTTGTGCCAATGTCAATATCTAACGTCCGTGACCCCAACCTAAATTTTGACCTTTGACCTGGGAGGTCAAAATCGAGGCCAAATGACCAAATATGATCGGGTACAGCATAACGTCCCGAATTTATTGTCGGATCCTTTCCAAAAAGATCTCAAATGATAGTCAGAGTCAATATCTAACGTTGGTGAGCCTAACCTCAATTTTGAACTTTGACCTTGTAGGTCAAAATTGAGGTTAAACGACCAGGAACGACCGGGTACAGAATAACGTTCAGAATGATTTACTATCGGATCCTTTCCGAAATAGTCTCAAATGATAGCCAAGGTCAGGGGCGCAGCCAGACCTTCAACAAGGGGGAACGGCATCAAAGTGGCCCCTCAGCAAAGGGACCCCGAAAAAAATGACACGAAAATAAACATCTTCCCGGATTAAGGCTACTATATTTTGCAGGGCCCATAAAAAGTCGCAAAAGGGGACGTTGCCGATAACTTTTTAGTGAAAAAGTCGAACCAATGCTCCACGTGCATGTGCCCCCTGTGTCCTCCCCTGGCTGCGCCCTCGGCCAGGGTCAATATCTAACGTCTGTGATCCTTACCTTAACTTCGTCCCGAATTTATTGTCGTATCCTATCCAAAATGGTCTCAAATGAAAGCCAGGGTCAATATCTAACATCCGTGGTCCTAACCTCAATTTTGACCTCCAAGGTAAAAGTTCAAAATTGGAGTTAGGATCACGGACGTTAGATATTGACCTTGGTTATCATTTGAGACCATTTTGGAAAGGTTCCGACAATAAATTCGGGACGTATAAAATTGAGCGGTAACTTTTGGCACTTACTCAGCTCCCCGTTCCTTGACCTTGATTTTAGCCTTGAAGTTGATGTTTGACTAGGCTGATTTTATATGTGCGGCTAGAGTTTGACTTAAGCTACATTTGTAGAGAAAATGAAGAAAATCGAGTGGTAACTGTTGGCACTTATTCAGTTCCCAGTTCTTTGACCTTTATTTTTACCTTGGAGGTGACGAGCTATAGCAAAATAACTATCGGATTCGTTCTTCTCGTGGTCTAATTGACCACACATGTAATTTTCAGAGAAATCGGTGCTCGGCGCTGATTAAGTCGCTGAATAAGTCGATAACTTCACGGACAAGTGAAAATTGTGATTTTAGGTCGTGGAAAATGAAAATTTAATATTGTAACCAGACCGTGAGTGAATCCAAGCCTCATATAACCCCTTTTCCTGGCTCCACATATCGGTATGACGCAAGATATTGGTCCCTAGGGCCAGCAATTACCACCATGGAGAGCCTCTACCAGACACCTACCAAATGCAATCATTTTTCCATTTTCGATATTGAACCCGCGCCCCACGTACTGGGGGGTGTTTGAACACCCCCTCCTGTTTTTTAAAGATAACGAAAAAACGGCGGCGCGTAGCGCCGCCAAATTTGGCATAACTAATCATTGATCCTTTCCGCACATTTTTGCGAAAAATATTCACAGCTTCGTATCGGCTTAGGGTCAGGGTCACCAGGTCTTAGGTCAAGTGACCTCAAACCTACACAACAGTTTTGCGGTCGTGGCCATGACCACAGTTTTAAGGATCCGGTATCAAACTTTTAAAGATTACATCAAGTCATCAGCAATCTACAAAAATGGTGTACTCTCCGGATTGTTGATATGCGGAGTGACCTGGAGGTCAGTCAATTTTTTGCGACCTCCCATTGACCTAAGTCAATGGTCCTAAATCCATCAAATGCTTTCTTTGTCGACCGAGATCAACAGTCCTATTTCCTTCTTGGAACAATGCAGTTAATGGGTATTATGTATGATCCAAGTGCATGTTCTGCTCATGGATCCTTGGAGCGGTGCGGAGTGCTGAGGTTCATCCGACGGTCTATATAAACACATTATTCCGTCAATAACTCTTAAACATAATGGAAGACTAGAGCGAAAGTGTAACTTCACCCAATGTGTTTGTCTCGTCTAAACCACACTCCTAGATATTGCCAACCAATGTACCCGCGTACTTGAGTCACCCAACTTTTGAGGCCCTTGAACGAGGTTATCTTTTGTATGTTTGACGCTAACATTGATCAAATTTTAACATATTTAAAAAACGCCCTTGACGAGGACAAAGACGATGGCCTTAAACAGTATTGCGTTATCTTTGTTAGGTAAGAAGTTATTCGCGAAAAATATTTTTGCCAAAATAAGCATTTTTTACTTTAATTACCTCTAAAGGCTAAACCATTGACCTAAGGTCAAATTTGAGGACATATTAGCGATTGCAAATTTCAATGTCTATAGATTGTTGTTGTTTTAACGTTTGTTTCTAGATAGCATAGTTGCCGAGATATTTGGGGGTTTCTGGAGCGATGTCCTAAAACTGGAAAATTTGACCTTCGATGCACCCTCTGGTGACCTGAGTTTAAGAACGTTGAGCGAAAAAAAGTCAGGAAATAGTTTTGAAATTATTTGTTATAATGGTTCGAACAGTGTTTTTTGTTTTGGTCTAGGTACGTGTCGTAGGAGCCGAGTTAGAGGGGGAGGGTGTTCACCTCCCCCCCCCCCCAGTCGGGCGAAGGAAATGCAGAGGCCAACGATATTTTTGCTTTGGGGGAGGCGGGGCAAATAATAGATTCAGGAGCTTTGGGGCATGACCCCTTTCGCCCCTTGTATCCGCCCTGTCTATACCTATCGATTTCGTAGAGATATGGTATGAAGTATAATTGATGCAGCATAAGGTAGGTGCTAAAAGTTTCACTGCGATATATTTTATAGTGCTCGTTGTTCAAGTTATTTAGAAAATCCGGGAAGAGCAGATAGCAGATCCCCCCCCCCCTCCAGCAGGGCGCGGGATAAGCTTTTTACAGCCACTGCAGGAACGCGCGGGNGACCAGTGAACTATAAATACTGCCGTCTGCGCTAGGGTGGGCGCGGCGGGGCGCGAATTGTTGCACAGCGGGCCTCTGATTAAGTGCGTGACTATACAGTATACACTCACTCGTACAGGGGCGTGTGAAGAACTTTTCAAGTTGGGGGGGGCAACTTTTTGGCGGACCTGAGGGAGCAACAATGATAGCTAAAAAAACGATATATCGCTGTGATCGCCACCCGTTATATCGCCAACAGGACTTATCGCCATATATCGCCACCCGTTCACCCGATATATCGGAATTCTGGATCCTCCGATATATCGCCACCCGCTCTGGATGCGTCAATGCCGGCGACCGCCTTGATCCGGAATTTCGTTGGTGACAACTTTTCCTTTTTTCGACCCCTGGTCGACTCTTTCTCTGCTGAACGTCAGGGGAGCAGAGTCGACATCATACATCTATAATGACGCGTTTTGCTTAAAAACAAAGAAACGCCGTGACCTACTCCCATGCTAAAAAGACTTAATGTAATTTACTCTGTGGCGCCTAGTAATGTTACAAGAATAGTAGCATTTACTTAAAAAAATCACAACACTGTGACCAAGAGTATTTTATCTACCGTGATTGTGATAAAGAAATAGGTCTATTAACGTTACGATGAAAAAACATATCCTTTACCAGGTTGTGCGCTGTATTTAACAGTGTTTCCATGCTACGATGGCTAAATGTGAAGTGTCACTGTTTAGATGGAAAGATATCAAACCAGTTCCAAATTAAATGCAGTTTAATTGTATTTCTTTTAATTTTTATTGAAACTGCACTTTGTCCTACAAAACATAAGCAAATTTTCGTAGACAATGACGTTGATCTAATTCAGAGTTAAAAGATAATGGTAAAAGACGGGAGAGGGCTGACACCTAGCTCCAAAGTTGGGGGGCGTCGCCTCCTCAGGTCCAAAGTTGAGGGGCGAGTTGCCCCCACTGCCCCCACGGTTCCCACTAGAGGTGGCAAAACGTGGACCCGAGGACCCAGTCTGGACCCATTGGTTCCAGACTGGGTCCTGACCAATGACGCCGGGTACAGACTGGACGTCCAACTTATGACTTGTCGTGCTAATTTCACGCAAATACGAGACTGACACGCAGGTTTCTGTGTGCTGCTGGGCCAATCTGAACTGTATGATATTGCAACTACAAGATGTTAATTTACTTGCACATAACTGTAAGATGCCAGATTTGTCAATATAAGTTGCGAAACGATATTTTGCTAGTTGGGTCCACTGGGTCAAACTTGCCTTGTGCCGGGTACAACTGGTTCCATCGATGAGTTTTTGAGACTGGGTCGGGTCTGGGTCCTAAAAATATCAGCTTTTGCCACATCTAGTTCCCACGCCCCTGCACCCGTATTTGTAATCGATAAACGTTCGGTGCTTTTGAAACACCTTTTAGTTTGACACTTAAATGTACAATTTGTTTCGTTCTTTTAGATTTAGAGCACACGTGATTTTTTTTTTTAATTTAGTCCGAATGCTTTGTAGGGATGGCTTTCCGAGGTCAGAACCCGCGCTAAGCAGAGCTTGTCCTGACCTCACCACCCGATCGTGCAATTCCTGTTGGCCGGCAGAATTTAGAGACGAAAGTTTTACGTGCCCGAACATACCTGGACACGGGTCCAGCCCCGAATACCTGAAAACGTCACCTGGCTTTGAGTGCGACCGTTGCCACCGGCCGCAGCCATCCAGTCAGAAGCACAATAGCGAGCGCCGAAGCGAACTCGAACCCAGGCCTGCCACTACTGAGATAGGTCAGAAGACCAGCGCTCTCCCACTGAGCTACAGGGGCGGACATTACTGCCGTGTATGATATATATTGGATACATTGTATCGTCTCGTCGCTTGTCTGTTCTTTCGTCACTTCACTCTCAACTGCAATGATTGCAGCTCCCTCTATGGCATAGATACGAATATAGGTATTGGAAATTATATCCACTTGAAGCTTTTTCATTCATTATGATTCAAAATATATAGCACAGTATTGGTGCACGCACAATGCACATGTCGTCCTACTCTACAAGCGTACACGCATTTACGGTTGTCTCACCTCCTCTCTCCATCTCTCATCTCTCTACTCTGTACTCTCATATCTCCTATATTTGCTCGACTATCTCCTCTCCTCGCTCCTCTCCTTGCTTCTTGTTTTCTCTTCTGTTCATTCTCTACTCTGTTCTATCTTTTCCCTCTCCTACTCTCGTTCTATATTTTCCCTCTCCTTTCTCTTCTCCCGTCTCAAACTGGAGAATTATCCAGCCAGTCAGCGCCCCATCATCAGGTCAGCCGGGGTCAGCGCCCCATCCTCAGGTCAGCCGGGGTCAGCGCCCCATCCTCAGGTCAGCCGAGGTCAGCGCCCCATCATTAGGTCAGCCGGGGTCAGCGCCCCATCATCAGGTCAGCCGGGGTCAGCGCCCCATCATCAGGTCAGCCGAGGTCAGCGCCCCATCATCAGGTCAGCCGAGGTCAGCGCCCCATCATTATGTCAGCCGGGGTCAGCGCCCCATCATCAGGTCAGCCGGAGTCAGCGCCCCATCATCAGGTCAGCCGAGGTCAGCGCCCCATCATCAGGTCAGTCCGGGGTCAGCGCCCCATCATCAGGTCAGCCGGGGTCAGCGCCCCATCCTCAGGTCAGCCGAGGTCAGCGCCCCATCATTATGTCAGCCGGGGTCAGCGCCCCATCATCAGGTCAACCGGGGTCAGCGCCCCATCATCAGGTCAGCCGGGGTCAGCGCCCCATCATCAGGTCAGCCGAGGTCAGCGCCCCTGGGTGGTCACACTGGCACTTCTCAGCACGACACCTGACCCAACTGGCAACAAACACAGAATTGCCGGGTTTATTGTTAGTGTCCTGAAAAAGCACATGCAATGTGTCTGTCAGCATGACGACGCATAACATTCGCTTTGTTTTGACGACAGAAGTGCTGTGCTCAAAGATAATTAAACGCCCGAAACAATACTCCGCTGCTGGGTACCAGCCATGCATTGGTGGTTGCGCTCACGGTGTCTTTGTTTTTGGTAGATATTGTGTATGCGTTACGGTGTTGCATACAACATAGGAACCGTAAGCGTACGAATGCGGGGGGCCGCGGGGGCCATGACCCCCTCACTTTTTGTGATAAAATCAACAATTTTGCTTCGTTATAAAAAAGCGCAACAGATTTGCGAAGATGAAAGGAGCTAAAATCTGTATAGAAATCCCGTGTAGGGTGATTGAGTTCCTCTCAAGACGAGATCGAAGTTCCGCTGGTTCCCTCACTTGTCACGTTCCTACGCTCCTGATAGGAACTGTGATACTGCCTTCCGCATGACTACGGCCTTGTGATAGGTCATCTGGTCCTTATCGGGCTGTGATCCGCTTCGCGAGGTCTGTACTGCGCTGTTACTTGTGTTCGACTCACATTTTTTTAAATATTGCAGTGCGCCACTGAAAGGTATGATGGATATTAATTTATCTGATTTTATTTTGCAATGGATTTAATGCTGAGCCTGTTCAATCCTATCTGATTTTTTATGAGAGCAAGAAGATTCTCGGTGGAGATAAAATGTTTGTTCTTATGTGGGAGAGTCTGTTTTTGTCAAGAGGCTGACATTTGCGTTCAGGACATCATTAATGCATCTCGTAAGAGTTGATTGTCGCCGCGTCGTGTATGATAACGGTCAGCAGTCATATTAGGGGTCACCAGACGCGATACGATGCAGACCCGTGCCCGATCACGCTGTTGTCGAATGGAGAGCTGCTCGGCCGCCAGCCGGTCTGTATACATTTGGGCGTCGATCCGTCGGACGCCGTCACCAGTGTCGCGGCTGCAGCAGGGGTCAGGGTCTGTCTGGTCAGGTCGGCCTGGTGTCGCGGCTGCAGCAGGGGTCAGGGTCTGTCTGGGCAGGTCGGCCTGGTGTCACGGCTGCAGTAGTGCTCGCGAGTCGTGTATCTGGCCGTCAGTCATCTCAGCTTACCGGCCGGCCGTGCTCGGCCGGGGCCGAACGCTGAACAGGGGCCGGTCCATCGCGGGCGTGCCGGCCGGCCGGCCGGGAGCGGCCGCAGCACACCGCCGCTATCGGCTGGCGGCCTCAGTCGTCGCGCCGCCGCCGTCGCACGCGCCGGTGTCTCCTCTCAGCGCGCCGGTGTCTCCTCAGCGCGCCGGTGTCTCCTCAGCGCGCCGGTGTCTCCTCAGCGCGCCGGTGTCTCCTCAGCGCGCCGGTGTCTCCTCAGTGCGCCGGTGTCTCTCCTCAGTGCGCCGGTGTCTCCTCAGTGCGCCGGTGTCTCCTCAGCGCGCCGGTGTCTCCTCTCAGTGCGCCGCCATGCAGGTGGGAGTGGTGCGTCGCCATGACCCGGCGCGCATGTGGTTCATGCTGCTGACCTGCCTGCTGCTGCTGGTGCCGCTCGCAGTGCTCAGCAACATGACGCACTCGCTGCTGCTGACGCTCGAGGTGTACCACATGCTGTACAACGTGCTGACGCTGGTCGGCTGGCTGCTGGCAGTGCGCATGGACGCGTCGCCCGGCTCACCGACTCACACGTTCGGCTGGGCGCGGCTCGAGGTGCTCACCACGGTGATGACGCTGCTCTTCCTGGCGGCCATCAGCTTCTCCGTGACCGTGGAGGCGGTGCAGTCGCTGGCGAACGCGGGACACGCGGACAACATGCACTACCCGGTGTATGTGATGGCCTGTGCTGCCGCCGTCTTGCTGGCCAACCTGGTGTGTTACATCCTGATCGGCGGCTTCACTGGTCTCCAGAACACGCTGCTGGCGCCAAGCGAGGCTGCCAAGAGCCTGTCGCCGGCCGCCTCTGAGGCGCAGCTCGGGCCCGACTCGCCGCGCGGCCCGTCGCGCCGGACACCGGCCGCGCCGCTCGTGCGCCACTTTGTGCGCGATCTGGGCGGCGCGCTGCTGCTGGTGGTGTCTGCGACGGGGGCGTACCTCTGCCGATCGCCGACTGTGCGCTACCTGGACCCTGCCCTGGCGCTGCTCGCTGTCGGTCTCCTGGTGGCCACCAGCCGCGGCCTCTTCAGCGAGTGCTGTCTGATCCTGCTGGAGACCATGCCGGCCACGTTCGACGCGGTGGCGTTCCGAGCGCGCCTGCTGGTGGCGTTCCCTGCCGTGCAGGACATACACGAGCTGCACGTCTGGCAGCTGACGCCAGACTGCGTGGTGGCCACCGCGCACGTGGTGCTGGCTGGGCCGCAGCACTTCAACGACGTGGCCGAGCGCGTGACGGCGTTCTTCGCTGCGCACGCTGTAAACCGCGTCACGCTGCAGCCGGAGTTTACCGGCACGGCCGGCAGAAGCGGCAAGTCGCGCTGTCTGCTGCCCTGCGCCGGTGACAGCTGCGCCAAGGCGCGCTGCTGTGACGATCCCGTCCTGCGCCGCGTGCCTACGATCCGCGTAAGCCCGCCCTCCCAGGCCAGCCTGATCAGCAGAGGGAGCAGCAGTGGGAAGACAACCAACGCTGTCGGCCAGCCGAAGGACCACGGCGCCGCTGTCAACGGAGACTGCGTCAAGCGTGTCCCAGAGTCGAACGGCCACAAGGCCGGTATGAATGGTGGTGACAGCAGCCGGAACGACATCCACGGGAACGTCACAAAGACGCCGGTACCTACGGGTAGCGTCACAAAGACGCCGGCACCTACGGAGAACGTCACAGCGACGTCAGTACCAACAGGGAACACCAAAGAGATGTCAGTACCAACAGGCAACGCCAAAGAAACGTCAGTACCAACAGGCAACGCCAAAGAAACGTCGGTACCAACAGTGCAAACCAAAGAGACTTCAGTACCAACAGGGAACACCAAAGAGATGTCAGTACCAACAGGGAACGCCAAGGAGACTTCAGTACCAACAGGGAACGCCAACGAGACGTCAGTACCAGCAGGGAACGCCAATGAGACTTCAGTACCTTCGGAGAGCGTCCCGGAGACGCGGATACCTTCAGAGACCGTGCCAGAGACGCGGATACCTTCGCTGAGCGTGCCAGAGACATCAGTACCGTACGGGAGCGTCAGCAGCGTCGGTGAAGGTGGCTGGCACGACGCCGAGTGATGAGTCTGCACCTTTGAAGTGATAGAAGCAATACACAACTGCCGCGAGAGGCTGTGGTACGGCTCTCAGTGTTCGGTAGCAGCGCCTGCTCGGGGGGGGGATACGAATCAGGCTGGTAGCAGCGCCTGCTCGGGGGGAATACGAATTAGGCTGATATTCGGCCTGCCATTCTGCATTGGGTCCAATCCACCACTCATGGACACTCTCCCATGAGTTGTCGAACGTGTTGTCACGCCGTGTCCATGGTTTCTCTTCTGGTCATATCGTCACCGTCTCTTCTCTAGGCATCCCCCCACACCCTCCCTCCCCTGCCGAGCCCGGCGAGCCCCGGCAGACGCCTAGCGGACCCTCGAAGGATTCCTAGCGGTAGCGGCCCCCTGGCGAATCCCCTGACAACTGGCGAACCCCTGGAAAACCTCTTACCGTGGTACCCTGGTGACAACTGGCGACTGCTGGCTACCCTCAGCGAAACTCGGGCGACCCAGATAAGACAGAGCCACAATCTGTATCGGGCGGCTGACTACGCATCTGATCCATCCCGGACGGACCCGGCCTGTTTGTGCAGCGATAAACGGTTGTCTCTCGAGTGCTTGACAAGTGCCCTCTGTACCTGACGTCTGACGCGTCATGTCCCGGGCGCTCTCTCCGGAGTGGCAGCTGCCGACTGCGCGGCTCACGCGCTCGATAGGCGTACTGGAGCAGTAGAAGAGAGCCGCCAGGGTCGGTTAGCGAGGCGAGGCGTGAGATTGATGCTCGCTCGTGGCTCGTGTGTCTGGTTCAGAGGTAGAGGTGTCACTTTTCAGGCTTGTGGCTACCCGACCCGCCCCGCAAACCCCCTTCAACTACCCACCACCACCCACATGACCATATAGGCTGCCAGCTACCCGCAAGTACCCACACAAAAATTGACATAATTATGTCTGCCATTTAATTACTCATTTGTCAATGCTTAACTGTTTGGTGTTGATCTCGAGTTATCTTCTTAAGGCTCACTCACTGAGGTGCCTATATTTGTTCAAACATCCCAATTCCCATCAAAATCCCCGTTTTTTCCTTCATTTTCGTCAATTTATATTAAATTCTGCTACCCGCCAACTACCCACTTCATCCAAATGATCGCTTGTGCTACCCGTTTCTACCCACGTGGGTAGTAACTACCCACAGTAAGTGGGTAGAAAAGTGGCACCTCTATTCAGAAGGTTGAGATGTGGCCGTAAACTGGTGTATCCCGACGGTAGATAGGTGCCTGCTGATTCACGAGATTGGCCGCGCTGCTTTGATTTCGGGTCATGTTATCTGTGTAGCGGCGCTGACTGAATTGAAGCGGTGTGCCGGCTGGGCGCCGCCTTTGTGTAGGGATGACTGACGTCACGAGTGGGTGAGGATTGTAACGACGTGTGTCTCTCTGACCGTGACTGAGCTCGTCACTGCTCGTCACTGCTCGTCACTGCTCGTCACTGACCGTAACTGAGCTCGTCACTGAGTGCTGGCCAGAACCGGCAGAAGGCAGCGGTGCGTGCGTTGTCGTTAGTTGCAGCGTGATGTTCCGGGCAGCAGACGCGTTGGAGCGCATCGTATGGGGAGCGATGGTGTGTAGTATCACGTCCGCTCGCTTCAATCATCGTGTTAAATTGCCGAGTAGAATATGAGTTGCCCTGAAACAAATCAGCAGTTTCCCGAATGAGCTGCTCTGAACAATTGTATGTAGCTTAGATAATGGATTTATCTCATGGCATTGAATTGTAATATATATTAATATACAAATATATATTTGTTTGACTTTAACCCGCGCACTGCAGGGGGGTTGATTTCCCGCCCCCCCTCAGTTTTTTCAGGAGTACGGAAAAACGGCGGCGCGCAGCGCCCGCCAAAATTTCGTACACTAAGCTGTTTGGGCATCAAATACCCACACTTTTGGAAAGTTTTGAACTTCAGGTCAATCTCAGGTCAGGTCACAAGTCCATGTCAAGTGACTGCACCTTCAAAAATGTTGCGTTCGTGCCAAAAGCCAACAGTCTTTTTTCGAAAAGTTTGAAAACTTGCAGGATTCATAAGAATTATCAGTACCTACAATTGGTATGTCTCGCGATTTTTGCGTATCGGTGACTCAAAAGGTCAGGTCAAATTTCCTGACCTCCCCATTATAGAGTGAATGGGAAAAATAAACATGCTTCCCTTTCAGTAAAACACTTCTTGGATCAGGCTAATTCTTTCAAGATCAATGCTAATTTTAAAGCTCATTCTGAATGATCAAGGTGCAATTGTTTGCTACAGCTGATTTCTACAAGGTCCATTTGAGGTCATCTGAGTGTCATCAGCATGATTGCTAATAACTCTTGATGAAAAGAGATAGAGAGAATTAGTGACACCCGAATGTGTTCGTCTCGTCTAGCCGCGTTGGCCCCATAATGCAACATGAATACTGGGTCACCAAATGACCTTGACCCTGAGTTCAAATTTTGAAATTGACCTTTACCAGGTCACCGGTGTATATGTTTCAAAGCGCCAATCAATGAGACAAACACGATTGGCGTCCAAAATGATTTCCCTATCTTTCTTAGGTGACAATGCTATTAGCGAAAAACTGTTTTTGGCTAAAAACAGTATTTTTGACCCTTTCATGACCTCTGGAGCCTGAACTATGATCTGCGATCAATTTTGAGGACATAGATGCGATTGCAAATTTCAATAAGCTATCGATTGCCTCTCTTAATTGTTTGCTCCTAGCTATTTAGTTTCCAGATAATCGGGGTTTCTGGAAAAGAAGTCCTAAAAGAGTCCTAAAAACCGGAAAAATCTGACCTTTGGTGTATCTCATCGGTGTACTCAATTGTGACCTGATCCAAGAAAGTACTTCGATAATACTTTCGAAATAGAGCTTGCCTAGAGCTATCTAATGCGTTTTCCCGCTTGTCGCTACGATTTACGGCGTAGTTTTGAGATCTCAGCGGGGGGGCGGAAAATCAACCCCCCTGCAGTTCGTGTTCGGCGCGAACCCCCTGCAGTGCGCGGGTTAACGATTACAACTGTGGTGACACGGGTGACAGACTCAGTGCGGGAGTTCGGCAGCTATGAAAGGTTAAGTCGTGGTCAGGATGCCTTATCAGGCCGCATATCTGTGGTTTGTGTCTTAAGACGCAGCAGCTGACCACGGTCGGTGTTACGTGTAACATCATCTCAACCTTCGGCGTGGGGCCGCTGGGGTGAATTGCCCCCCCCCCCCCCGCGTCCCGCGTCATATCTATGCAATATTGAGAGGTAGTCGGCAGTGCACTTTATAGACAGACAGCAGAGTGATGTTCCAATATCCGAAATTCAGCGTAGGAGGCAGCGATTATGCAATGCGCATGTGCACGTAAGCAGTGAATGCCATTGATATTTGATAATCTCATATTGTGTAGAAACTTGAAACCTAGCCACTGGGATTACGGATAGGTATAAGGACATCACGCTATAATATCTTTACACAAATAATCCGTACTCAAAGGCAGTGGGAGATAACTCCAAATATTATGAGTGTTTGAAGGTCACAACGATGATGTAGGGTCATCAGTTTTTAAACGGCTGATAAAATCGCATATCCCGAATCAAACGGTGCCTTTTGAAAGAAAATCGGCCCAACCGTTCTTGAGTTTTAGGATGACTGCAATACTAAAATGAATTGTTTTTGCTTTTTAAAGATCATAACGATGATCCAGGGTCACCATTTATATACGGCTAATAAAACTGCATACACCTATTCAAATGGTGCCTTTTTGAAAGAAAATCGTCGAGTCGTTCCTGAGCTTCAGGTTGGCTGGAATACCACTCATCAGTTTTTGTCTTTTTGTAGGTCATAACGATGATCTAGGGCCACCAGTTTTGAAACGGCTGCGCTAAAAAAAAAAAAAAAAACATTGCAAACGTTCTCAAATGACGCCAAGCTACCTGCTCACATTCTCACAGAAACATTTTATTCGCAGAAACATTTTATACTAGCGGATCCAGGTGTGTATGGGGGGAGTCACTAGCGGATCTAGGGGTGTGGGAGGGGAAGGGGGCAAAGCGGCCATGCCCCTAAAAAAATGAAATTGGCGCAAAGTTGACACATTTCCTGACAGAAGAAAATATCAGCAACTTTTTCAAAGGAAAGTTTGTTTTAAATCAGCTAACAATGCATAAGCAAGCGAAATCTGTTTAGTTTTTATAATTGTGTGAGACTTTTTGGAATTTTACCCTCCCAACCAACCCATGCCCCCCCCACCACCACCACCCCACCACCACACCACCACACCACCACCACCACACCACCACCACCACCACCTCCACCACCGTTCTGGATCCGCCAAGGTCGTACTCTTTCGATTCCAGTTTATGGCTGTTCTCACGGCATGCCAGAATGCATTCTTCAGAAAACTTATCATGGGTGTTCTCACATGAGAACACTTCCCGTTCTGAGGGTTCAGTAGGCATGGTATTCGAGACGGGACAGGGATCCCACCGCATTTCGCATTTCGTAAGGAGGCACGGGCAGTGGGCCCAGGGTCAAAAAAGTGTTTCCACGATCTAAGTTTGCAGAACAAATTTTTATCCAGCGGCGAAACAAATTTCATGCAGCAGAACAAAAATGGCTGGAGAAGATAGACACAAATTCACATAGTTATTTTTACAGGCTGTCATCACCATAGGAGGAAAGAAACCTCGCTCCTATGGAGATGGCAGTCTGTAAAAATAATAATGTATGTTATTTGTTGTCTATCTTTTCCTACTATTTAATTGTGCTCGTCAGCATTTGCACCCACGTACTAAAACACAACTCTTACAAGCCAAATATTTTCACGGAACAAATTCTCCAAGTCCAGAAATAACAGTAGAACGGGTCACTTTTCTGACACTGCAGTGGGCACGTGCCCCCCCCCTTAGTGTGGCCTCTGGGTCCTGATGCAAATATTGCATGTAAAACGTTTACTTTCATTTATATTATAAAAAAAAACACTCCCACCCGCACGCACACAGGGGCCGCCTCAGAGGGACCCCGCATTCCGTAAGGGGTGGTGGCTGTGGCATGGGCCCGTGTGCCCTCCCCCCCCCCGTTGCGCCTTCATGTCTGTACCTCTATGATGTCTTCGACGGGTGTGGACGCTCGTTTAGCAGAACAGCACGTGCCGGGGTCAGTAAAGGGAGTGTGCCTACTCTTTTGAAATGTCAAAATTTTTTATTACGGTAAGACTACTGCTTTTATTATGGTTACGATAAATTCACGTCGGAGCCCTTTAGTGGAATTTGACTTATTTTCTTTTTGGCGATTTGTTTTGTTTCAAACTCAAAACGATTCGTCACATAAATTACAGAGATAGCGAAAATTTTAACCTATAATGGCGCACTTGGCCAGGAGCTCATACAATTATATGCTTAGCTGTGTAATTTAGAGCATGCTTTCAGATGCGAAATGCTCTCGGCGACTATTGATAATAATCTTCTGCCAGAATGTTGATGGCGACTTTTGCATATCTCAGCTAACTAAAGTGATCTTGGAAAATGAAGACATGTGCTAATCTCATAATAGCCATTTTGTATTCATTTCCTCCAGAATTCACTTTAGTTGCTAGATATTCAAGCCCATCACTTATTCTGGACAAATATATTTATCAAATAGCGCCAGAAAGCTTTTCCACTAGGAAGCTTGCTCTAAATTACAACGCTTAGCAATATTGTTAGCTCTGGCCAGTGCGCCATTATAGGTCATTTTCGCACTCGTTTATATATGACGATCGTTTTTGGTTTCTGAAACAAAACAAAATGCAAACGAAAAAATGTAAAAATTCAACTAATAGGAGCGCTCCAGACGTGAATTTTGATCGTAATACCAATAATCAAGCAGTAGCTTCTTACCGTATAATAAAAGTATTTATGTAATTCAAAAAGAAGGCACTACTTCCTTTTAAGCGAGCAGCACGTGGCCGGGGTCAGTTACAGTCGGAGCAGCACGTTGGCCGGGTCAGTTAGCGGAGCAGCACGTGGCCGGGTCAGTTAACGGAGCGCACGTGGCCGGGTCAGTTTTAGCGGAGCGCATCGTTGACCGGGGTCAGTTTGCGGAGCAGCTACGTGGCCGGGGTCAGTTAGCGGATTGTGTGTCCTCTGCTGCTCTGCGCGAGGGCGCCCCACCCCTTTCCCCCAAAAAAACCCCGTCTATTTGGAATACGTTGGCGACTGTTAGTTGATCTCTCGACGTACACACAGTGGGCCTGTCACGACCCCCTTGCGGTGAGAGGTCAACCGCCGGGGTCATTTAGTGAGCCGGGCGCACTGGCACAACCAACAGCGGAGCAAGCACGTGGCGACTGGTTGTGTGGTCCTGTCCACGGACTGGGTTACTGTATGTGTCCTGGCCACGGGGACTGGACTGGTCATGTGTCCCGGCCACGGGACTTGGGTTGCTTGGTATGTGTCCTGCCACTTGGAGCGGAGTGCGTTTATGTGGTCCTGACCACGGGACTGGTGTGATCTGATCATTTGTGCCCTGGTCCACGGAGCATGAGTGACTGGTAGTATGGTACTGCAAGTCCGGTTTGCGGTGGCCTGGCGTACGCACCTCGGTCCCCTGTGCCCCGAAGTTCGGCGGCTCTGACGCGGCCCCCGCGGCCGGATACCATTCGTTAGCCGCCCTGTTAACTGCGGCGGACGGTATCATTAATGGCACTCGGCCCTGTGACGCCCCACTGCCCTACCTCCCGTCATGTCTTATGCTCTCATTGATTGACAGGATTCTTCTTTCGATGATTACGCTTTTTGTAGTCACCGTTTTGTATGTCGTTTTAGCGCACTTTCCTGGCGTGTTATGTACTGTTCGTCATCTGTTTTATATGAACCTGACATAAAGCCACCACGTGGAATGGTTCATCGTCAATAAACTGAACTGAACTGAACTGGAGGAGCGGGTGCCGACTGCCTCAGAGCGGTGGTGTGGTACTGGCACTGACGTCTCTCTGCACGGCAGGACTGGGTGTCTGCGCTGAAGCCGCTGTGCGTGCCTCAGAACGCCCGGCTGCCCAAGGTGGCCAACCTGCGCGAGCTGCGCTGTCTCCAGATCACCGTGCTCGAGGCGTACCGGCTGCCACTGAAGCTGGTGCCCAGTCCGTTCTGCGTCATCGCCGTCAACCAAGTCAAGGTTGCGCGCACCAAGGTCAAGACCGGACCCGACCCCGTCTGGGGCGAGGACTTTGTGCTCGAGTGAGTGGTGGTCTTGGCTGGACGTGTGGTTGGGGAAGGGTAGTATGACGAGGAAGGTGTAGCTTTGGCTCATCTGGGGACGCGTGTGTCGGGTGACTCAGTGTCGTTGGCTTCTGCCCATTGGACTGTAGACGCATGAGTATAAGGTTGTTCGTTATGTTCAATTGTCTTACGGCGTTTAAAGGCACTGTAAGCGAGTGCATGTCTGATGTTGGCTCAGTCAGGCGTGTGCTTGCTCGTAAGTGCGTTTGTGTCAGTTCAAAGCAGCGGTTAATGATGTGTAAACCCGATGTTGAGTTAAGTTAAACTGAGGTGGTCTGCCTGCGCCTATTTCGCAGCGACATGCCGCCAGACGTGCTGACATTCAGCGCCTTCGTCTACAACAAGGGGAAGCGATCGAAGGATAACGAGGTGGCCGAGGTGACGGTGGAGCTGAAGGACCTGGCCAGCGGTGAGGAGGTGAGACGAGGAGGCGCTCAGTCGGGGGGGGGGGGGGGGAGCGGCGGTGCTGACAGAATGGTGGAACGGACTCCTGGGACAGACTGCCAGGGTGGATGGATGGATGATAGGTTTGGTGACGACCTGTGGCATTCCTGAACAGCTTGCTTGGCTTTAGTCAAAAACTTTAAAAGACGTTTTGTTTTGTAAAGGCTGCCGCTTTTATGTCAAATCATGGATAGAGAAATGTCACGAACTGTCGAGCGTTGCACCGATCTGACGACTTTCCTGGTAATTGATGAACTTTCCGTTTGGTGATCTGACGACTTTCGTGGTAATCTGGCAATTTCCGTGGTGGATCTGACGACTTTCCGTGGTGATTTGGCGACTTTCCCGGATGGTCTTGACGACATGCCGCGTATCCTTCAGACTGAGAACTGGTACCCTCTGTCTGGCATCACACCGATCGGTGAGTGGGGCTCGCTGCGGCTGCGCCTTCGCTACAGCCACGACCTAGCGATGCCGTGCGAGGAGTACTCGTCACTGAAGGAGCTGCTGCTGGACGGCGGGCTGGCGGTGGTACGCGCGCTGGCCGGACTCAGGCATGTCGACCGCGTACCGCTCGCCGCCGCTCTGCTCAAAGTGTTCAGGTCAGTCATGGTTACTCAGTCGCGCAGAGGTATTGCAGTGCAGAGTCGAGCCGAAGAAACGCGGGGGCGGATGCGGATCTTGGTTAACTTGAAATTGATTTTGTGCAAGTTGTACGGACCTCAGCTTTGCATTCGTGTCGTTGATAAAGTATTTAGCTTAGGCGCCACATAGCCTAGTAGCTGCGGCGCCCTTAAACCCAAATCATCATCATCATCATCATCAAGTAGGGGCGCCATATAACTACTTTGTTGCGGCGCCCTAAAGCCACAATCATCATCATCATCATCAAGTATTTAGCTGTCGAGCAATCGGTGTTAGTTTCAATTGAGTAATCAATCGTTCTTTACTCCATCGTGCTTCCATTCCATCGGATGAACGTTGCCACCATCTTCCAACCTTCAATCTTCTCTCTGGCCATTTTGTTTTTTTGTTTTTTTTTTGGTTTTTTTTTTTTGTTTTTTTCTGCGCCGCTGACCCCCCCCGGCAATAACTGTGAACTAAACCCCGTCAACCCGTGCCCTCGCGTCCCTGAGGTTTGAGAAGAAGGAGGCCGAGCTGCTTCAGACGCTGAATGACCTTGAGATCGAGACGGAGGAGGACAAGTCGACGCTGTTCCGCGGCGCGTCGCTCACCACTGCCCTCCTCGATCTGTACATGAAGTCGGTCTGCACCGGCTTCCTCCACGTCGCCATCTCCGACATGATCAACAGGGTCGTCGAGTCCAAACAGGCCTGCGAGGTGAGGCGGGAGGGCATATAGGTGAAGGGAAGGCTTCTGGGGTTGAATGATGACAACTGAGTGCGGCGATACGTCGCATGTCGTCTGTAAAC
This sequence comes from Semibalanus balanoides, assembly GCA_014673585.1. Lineage (NCBI taxonomy): Eukaryota > Metazoa > Arthropoda > Thecostraca > Balanomorpha > Balanidae > Semibalanus > Semibalanus balanoides. The sequence goes on along the minus strand of VOPJ01013081.1, from coordinate 7,550 downwards.
CTCAGCTGCTGCTGCTGCTGGTCATCAATATTGGCGAGTACAGACTCGCAGTGAGTGATTGCTATCACGGCAGATCTGTCACTTCGGTATTTGCATTCGCTGGAACAGCTCTTATATATGACGTGCGAGAGTACTTACAAGATTTGTATCACCAGTAGCACTTCGAGTTCAGGTGTAGCATGAAGCGACACCAGTAGGTAACGCAAAACGTAATGCCCATGATGGTGTGACGCTACCAATATTTTGGCAAGTTCTTTCAGCTGAACGTCAAGATGGACCAGCAGTGATGACGCGTGGTAGTAACGCGAGTTACTGTGAGGTTCTGGACAAGATCCGAGCCATCTTCCAGAGACACGCGAGGATGTCAAGGTGGAGATAAGAGGATGTCCAGGGGTGAAAGCGGAGACTGTCGCAGGTGGGTGACAGAAGTGCTCTTTCTGTGACCGTCTTTTCTCCACAGAAACTCTGCGGCTGTCCGCAGCGTGGCCCCGTGTACCGGGTACTGTGTCAGTTGTGTGACCCGTCCCCAGGGTCAGAAAAGTGGTTCCACGATCTAAGTTTGCAGAACAAATTTTTCGCCAGCGGCGAAATTAATTTCATGCAGCAGAACAAAAATGGCTGGAGAAGATATACAAAAAAAATATAGATTGTTATTTTTACACTCTGCCATCACCATAGGAGGGAAGACAACCTCGCTCCTATGGTGATGGCAGTCTGTAAAAATAACAATGTATGTTATTTGTTGTCTATCTTCTCCTGCCATTGCTTTATATGCTCGTCAGCCATTTGGACCCACGGACTACAACAAAAACATTCTTTACAGAGTTTTCACGGAACAAATTTTCCAAATTCAGAATAACGAAGAAACGGGTCATTTTTCTGACACTGCCCGTCCCTCCTTCTCCGCAGAACTCTGCGGTACATCTGCGGCTGTCCGCAGTGTGGCCCCGTGTCCCGGGTACTGTGTCAGTTGTGTGGGTACTGTGTCAGTTGTGTGACCCGTCCCTCCTTCCTCCGCAGAACTCTGCGGTACATCTGCGGCTGTCTGCAGCGCAGTGTGGCCGCCAAGTGGCCCAATGAGAAGCTGGTGAGGACTCGGGTCGTCTCCGGGTTCGTGTTCCTGCGGCTCATATGTCCGGCCATCCTCAACCCGCGGCAGTTCGGACTTCTCGCCGGTAAGAGCAGACGCCGGCTGGTCGCCATGGCAACAGAAGTGGTTATGTTATACTGGGGCAATACGTTTAGAATGTGTTGCGTCCTTGCATCCTGTCATATAAAACGGTCGTCCACAGTATGTCGTTAAAGTCGGTGCTTTACTAGTCTATTCAAGCGGTGTGTTACATTGATGGTATCATACCAAGGGGCGCGTACTTCTTTGCCTTTTTCGTCGTACGACACTGTTACTGGACACTGGTATGCTTGTAACTGTGCCGAGTATCGGCGTGCCATGTATCAGCGTCCCATCTATCAGCTGCTGCAGCCGCCGGTCATCACTGACTGCTGCCGTACCACCACCCGGCAGAGCCACCGCCGCTGCAGGGCTCCCGCTCGCTCGTCATGGTGGCCAAGTGTCTGCAGAACCTGGCCAACCTGGTCGAGTTCGGAGGCAAGGAGCCCTACATGGAGGTCGTCAACCCGTTCATCATCAAAAACCGCGAGCGCATGGTCATCTTCCTGGACCACCTGTCGGTGAGTGCAGTGGCAGCTGCCGGTCTGTCGGTCGGCTGGCGGGGGTCGTCATGGTGGCGGGGCGGGGGTGTCGGCTGGCCTGGACCACCTGTCGGTGAGTGCAGTGGCAGCTGCCGCTCTGTCGGCTGGCGGGGGTCGTCATGGTGGCGGGGCGGGGGTGTCGGCTGGCCTGGACCTGTCCGGTGAGTGCAGTGGCAGCTGCGCCGCTCTGTCGGCTGGCGGGGTCGTCATGGTGGCGGGGCGGGGGTGTCGGCTGGAACCTGGACCACCTGTCGGTTGAGTTGCAGTGGGCAGCTGCCGCTGCTGTCGGCCTGGGCGGGGGTCGTCAATGGTGGCGGGGCGGGGTGTCGGCTTGGCCTGGACCAGCCTGTCGGTGAGTGCAGTGGCAGCTGCGCTCTGTCGGCTGGCGGGAGGTCGTCATGGTGGCGGGGAGGGGGTGTCCCGGCTGGCCCTGGACGCACCTGTCGGTGAGTGCAAGTGGCAGCTGCCGCTTCTGTCGGCTGGGGGGGTCGTCAATGGTGTGCGGGGCGGGGGTGTCGGCTGCGCTGGACCACCTGTCGGTGAGTGCAGTGGCAGCTGCCGGTCTGGTCGGCTGAGCGGGGGTCGTCAATGGTGGCGGGTTGCGGGGTGTGCCCGGTCTAGGCCTGGACCACCTGTCGGTGGAGTGCAGTGGCAAGCTGCCGGTCTGTCGGCGGGCGGGGGTCGTCATGTGTGGCCGGGGCGGGGGTGTCGGCTGGCCTGGACCACCTGTCGGTGACGTGCAGTGGGAGCTGGCTCCGTCTCTGGTTCGGCGGGCGGGGTCGTCATGGTGGCGGGGCGGGGGGTAGTCGGGGGTTGTCGGCTGGCTGGACACCACCTGTCGGTGAGTGCAGTGGCAGCTCCGCTTCTGCTCTGTCGCTTGGGGCGGGGGTCGTCATGTGGCGGCGCGATCGAGATCGAGGGTCGATCGGACTGAGAGCCACGATGAGGCCACCGACTCAATGTCCGCGGAGTAGCGCCGTCGAGTGGCAGTAGGTAGGCAGACTGCAGCCGGGTCTGGCGCGAGTTGAGTGTCGTAGGCCGGGGAATTCCTGCTGGCTATGGTCCTGGCAGTGGGCGCGCGGGGTCCGGACGTCTGTTCGCCCCCATGGAAGGCTGACCGAATGCTGCGTCGGCACGCCACAGCAGGGAAGGGTGGCGCGGCTCCTCTCGCCGCGTTGTTGGGTGCCGGTGCGCCACACTGGGCCGCGGGAGGACTCCAGCTGCATCTGCCCAAGGCGTGACATTGGCGCCACCACGGTGGCCTGGTCCGTCTGATGTATTGTAGAGGTTTATAGGATCGTGGCTTCTGTGCTTGGACGTATCTTGCAGAGAGCGTACGAGTAGCGCCCGTAGAAGCAGCGGCATTAGTTGACGATCTCGTTCCAGTGCCCACGTTCGCAGGCTGACGATGCTGCTGCACGACCACAGCAGGGAAGGGGCGCGGCTCCTCTCGCCGCGTTGTTGGTGCCGGTGCCACCACACTCGGGCCGCGGGAGACTCCAGCTGCATCTGCCCAAGGGCGTGACCTTGGCGCACTTCTAGCCGCAGTATTCTCTTGAGCTCGGAACCTACGAGCCGCGGTCTCACGGTGGCGAGCACCACCAGCTGCCCTGGTAGCCAAAGAGGGCCAAACTGGTTCATCACCCTCACTGTCAGAGTCACCCGCTCCGAAATGCAATGCAGCGGCGATGGATGTCCGCCCCTGTAGCTCAGTCGGGAGAGCGCTGGGCTTCTGACCTATCCCGGTAGTGGCAGCCCGGGTTCGGTTCGCTTCGGCGGCTCGCTATTTGCTCCTGACTGGGGATGGCCTGCGGCGGTAGCACAGTCGACTGAATGGGGGGGGGTCAGGTGACGTCAGTGAAGACGGGGCGGACCGTGTCCAGGTATGTGTCGGCCACGGTAAACTTTCGGTCTAAGAGTTCTGCCGACCATGTACTATTGTAATTGGCTGCAGGAATTGTACGAATACGGGGGTGGTGGGTCAGGGCCTGCGCAACAACTCTGCTTAAGCCGGGCGGGTTCCAGTGACTTCGAAATCCATCCATGCAAACAATTCGGGCTAAATTTATTTAAAAAAATAAAAGTTTATTGAACATTGATGAGGCCAGCCACCTCGCTGGCAAGATGCCGGGTTCTCTTCGGACTCGCAGGCTGCTGCGAAGGAGGGGATAAACTAATCGAAGACAGCAGCTCCGCCGACTGAGCCTCCAAGTGCGTGATGCGGGCGTATCGATCAGCCAAGGCAGCTCGGAGCTCAACCACATTATCCCTGAGATCACGCAGCTCAGCTACCTCCTCACTGAGGCCACGCAGCTCCGTCTAGCTTTCTTTGACGCGAATTAATGTCACCGGCTGCTGACCAAGAGTAATTTTTCTAAAGGAAGAAAGGTATGGGGGCGACTCAACCCCCCCCTCATTGAGCATTGGTGATGGCTGACGCGTTGATTGACGGGGGTGGTAGGGGCTCCAAACGGGGTTACGCCAGCCGGCCTGACGCGGGTGGTTGAATCGGACTCGGTTTGTTAGTAGCGCTGCGTTGGGAAAATGGAGAATCTCGGAGGCCCCAGCACATCCTGTCCACCAGGCGTTGTGAGCTGCAGAATTTCCTCCGAGCAAGCCTGACGGCCAAGCGGTTGCGGGGATGGATCCCGGTTAAAGCAGTATGCAGTGGTCCCGAAGGCTGCCGAAGGTCAAGCCTCCTCGGGCAGGTCCCATGATAGGTTCCCAAACATTTAGATCGACCCGCTGCAATCAAACCCTGCGCTGGAAGCAAGCTGATAATTGTCTGCTGGAGGAGGGCAGTTAGGGTAGTCGTCTTTGTCTTCCCTGGGTATGGTTTTCAGTTAGTGCAATGGCACTGTCGCGGCCGTGGCGGGGGGTCGTTCCCAAGTTCCAAGACATGGGGCCTCCAGTCGGCTGGCCTGACTCAGTAGGGCATTCGCAAGGTCGGGGGGGTTTTCATTGCGGTCATGCGGGTGTCCGGCAGGCGGGCTCGGGGCAGTACATAGGCTTGTTCTTTGGTCCCGTTGGTGCGGGGCTCCAGGCCATGGCTGGTGGCGGAGTCGGGCAGTCCTCGTCAGCAGGGGCAGGCGGTACTCAAACATGGTCATCGGGCGGGGGTAGTCTCGTGTTCGCTCTCATGTGGCTGGAACCACCCCTTTGATCGGTGAGACCTCGCACGGCTTCCTAGCGTGCCTGGTCAGTCTGCGCCCGAGGGCTACAAGCTGCAATCCCCCCACCACATGCGTGCTAGGTATACTGTCATTTTAATTCACAGCTTCGTTATTCGCAAGGCGCTGCTTGCCACAAAAATCTGGCCAACGCGAATGATCGCCCATGGGGGGAGACAGATGTCGAGGCGCCGGTTGACCCGGAATTTGGGTTGAGTACTTCGGGGACATACTTCAGCCAAGCTGATTTTTTTTTTTTTTTTGTTTGTTTAAAAAACGGTCCCACCGAATAAGCAACGTCGTGCGGGGCGGGGGTGTTCGGCTGGCCTGGACCACCTGGAGTCCGTGAGTGCAGTGGCGCTCCGCTCTTCGGCGCCTGGCGGGGGTCGTGTCTAATGGTGGCAGGGGCGGGGGGTGTCGGTGCTGGCCTGGACATCCTGTCGGTGAGTGCAGTGGCAGCTGCCGCTCTGTCGGCTGGCGGGGGTCGTCATGGTGGCGGGGCGGGGGTGTCGGCTGACCTGGACCACCTGTCGGTGAGTGCAGTGGCAGCTGCCGCTCTGTCGGCTGGCGGGGGTCGCAGCTTAGATGAGAGACCGGGTGCTGGTATGGGAAGGGAACATGTGACTGCATGGTGGTTAACTTACAAACGCGGATGGGATGCTTATGAACCTGGTGGATGATTCGACGACGCTGGTACTTCCGTACCGATGCAAGCGTACCAGTACCGCTCGGATGAGTGGATTTGATATGGGGTTTGCTGTCCTAGGATTACTGAGAGTTTATTTGTACGGGTGCGTTGAAGTCCGTCAGCGTCCTCTGTTGCCCCTCCCTCAATGGGCTGTGTGGACTGTACCGTGTTCGGACTGCACTTGAAACCTCGCCTAAAGAGTGTCTGCTATGGTCTGCCCCAGAATGTCCAGGGGTGCGCCTGAGTTATCGGAGAATCTGCCGCTAAGAGGCGACCGGCAAAATAACGGGAGCTGGGACATCATTCACTCAAGATCTGCTCACAGACCTCAACAGCATCTCAGGAGACAGTGGCAAAACACAGGTGTGCAGCGGCAAAAGCGCGGAGATTGTGGTTTAGCTGAAGTGGAGTAGGGTAAAACGTTGAGCATGTTATTATCGTAATGATTTGACTGATTCATTAACAGTATTAACTAGTACCCACTTGATTTCCCACGTTTCCTTTTATCCGTTGCTGCCTGTAACAAATATATATTCTCAGTATTGTCGTTGACAGTGAAGCACACCACTATTGTGCCAACACCATCAGGGCGGCTGCGGCTGAGTTTGTCGGCGGCTGCACGTGACTAACCCTCCCCCTTTTCGGGCAGCCGAGCCTGCGGAAGCTGGTGACGGTGACGCAGATCCTGGACAAGCACAAGAAGACGTACCAGGAGATGATCCGCCAGGCGGCCGGTGGTGGTGTGGCGGTGACGAACACGAGCTCACGGCCGGCGGCGCCCTCCACGCCGCTCGTCTGACCGCCTTTACCGCCGCCCCCGCCCCCAGACACCTCACACGGAGCGAGAGAGGCTGACTGACGCGCTAACCGCGATATTATCGGGGCCCGGCCCGGCCCAGACTGGCTGTTTTCTACTGGCGCGAGCGAGCGAGAGCGTTTGTTTGCTGTGCCAAATGTGTTGACGTAAGCTGCTGGCGCGACCGGCAAGCGTTCCCCGACGGATGGCGATCAGACGAGCCGTGCCGCGGAATGTCGGAAACACTACGACTATTGTGGGGAGGATCCGTCAATGGACGACTACTTCGATGATTTGTGTGCAACATTTCCATTGCGTGGAACGTTTCCGAAGTTTCGCGGCATGTCAGTCATGATTTCCCCTATCTCGCCGAATCTGTTGCCTCCGTTTTTCTGCTGTTTCTGCGCACCTTTCGGTGTCGATGCTTGCGTGCTTGCGTCTGATAATAGTGCTCTCAGGTACTGGCGAGGCGCTGTGTGTTTTTCGGAGGTGTTGGCACGGTTGTCGCCGTGCGGGCCTCTCCAGTGTGCCGGGAGCTGCGATATTTGCCCGCGGTGTCACCCACGGGCGGCGCGGCTACCACCCGGCTATTTCGTGATACGCATTGCTTTCCTGTACCCGTACCCCGCGCCGATGTTGAAAGCCTTTAGATTGCGAAGGTGTATGCACGCGGAGGTGAGTGGACGCTGCACGAGCATAAGTCAGTCACGGAAGTCATGCCATCGATTGTATTCATTTGTGTTCATTGTTTTGTAGTATTTTAACCGACAAATATAACCCTGACATTGTCGTTAGCATTGCCGCCTGTCGGAGCATCATGTATCAAAAGCGTCAGATTGCGTCACACATCACAGTTGGTCCGATGACGTCATACTGCCCGCCAACCTAGGCGGAGGCGATGCATCCCCACCCTGCGTCGTGCCGCTCCGGCAGTGGTCCCTCCCGCTCCAGCAGAGCCCTGACCGGGCCGCGACGCCGTCTTGCCGTATAGCACAGTATATATAAACATAGTGGCGACTGATGGTGGCCGGGGTCACGACAGAAACAGCACTGAGAAGGCCATCATGCAGCAGGCGACGCACACGTACGGACTGAGGCGCTCGCCGATCCGCGCAAACTTCCAGAACGTTCCCATCACCCTGCCGGAGACGGGCGAGGGAGGACAGTCAGTGACCAGCGGGAAGGC
>VOPJ01013080.1:0-25474 GCA_014673585.1 Semibalanus balanoides | reverse complement strand
ACAAAATGTACTAAAAACTGCCAGATTCCCGAAAGGTCAAGTCAGGTCATCTCAGGTCAGTGAACTCAGTTGACCTGTAGGAGCGCATGACTCCAGCGTAACATACAATTGTGTAAAACGGATCCCATGTTTTAGATCAGTGTCTCAAAATGTCCTAGAAGCTGCCAGAAGCCAAAAAGTCATTTGAGGTCATCAGAGGTCAGTGACCTCGGTTGACCTCTGAAAAGGTCAATCGAGGTCACAATATTAGTGGAAACCACAACTGTCACCTGGAAACACCTGCGCATATCACTCATATGCATCTGAACAACACACACTCGGAAACTGCACAAGTTACAAGGATTGATACTACGGGACGTCATTTGCACCTGACATGACCTTGAGAAGCAGGTCAAAGGCAGTGTTCGTCATGGATTGGGTGCAGGCCGTGCACCCATGGGTGCCCACTCAATTCTTCCGATTGTCTGTGTTGGGAATTATCTTTTGACTTTTCATGGGTGCTGGGCGGACATGGATATGACAATTTTTTAGTTATGTCGCTAGGCTTGTTTTTTACTTGACAACCAGATGTTTGACCAGGTATATAATATATTATATATGTGAATAAAATATTATATAGGACAGTTAAACAATAAACCTTGGCAATGATATAAGAACAAGTAATCATGGTAAGTATAGTGGTGTACGATTCAAAATTTCCAAAATCATGTCCGATCTCAAGTCTGATCCAATATGCCAATATTTACCGAAAAGTGTTCAATGATTCCAAATCCACAGCAACACACAGGTGCGTGACATTTGTTTGTCCTTTACAGTATGCAAGTAAATATGCTAGGATAATGGTTGCAAATTTGGTGAAAATAATTACATGCTTAATCTGAATTGGCCGGGCCTGGGCCTCAATATTATTGATTTGACTGGGCCTAGTCTAGGCCAGGGCTTGGTGTTCATGGACTTGGGCTGGGCTGGGATTGGGGTTGGGGCACCAATGACGAACTATGGTCAAAGGTCACGGGTCACGAGAAGTAGAAGCTAAAAAAATCAGAGTACCTATATATCAAATTGTTTCAAAGTAAGGTACTGAAAGTTAAATTACGATCGGTTGCGGTGTTGGCAAAGTTCATGTTTGTTGGTTTTTAGACCACCAACAAATGTTGTACTCCTAAATTATGAGTGTTAAAAATATATTGTTGTGTACTCATTAAAGGGAATGTTTCACATTAACATAAGATTTGAGTTGAGATGGCCAAGTTGTTGGATTTCCATTGAAATAAGTATCTGTAGAAGTTAAAAACACCCACAGAGGTCTAATCGAAAGTATTAATTGAGTTGGTTTTGACATCTGCAAAAAATAAGCCCTATGTGTATTAGGTAGCCGCGTAAAGCCGATGTCGTCATCCCTTTTTATCAAATGTTGATGAAGTTAGACTTGTTTACATTTGGACCTATACATTAGCCATACACTAGTCATACATATTGCAGCGTGAAGGTTTTTTCTATTTCCAAAAAAATTCCTTCCATTTATGAACCATCATCCCAAATACTAAACTTAGTTTTTCATGAAATTGAGCACTGTTTGTGAGAAACAAATGTCAGAATCGTGTTCGGCAGCAATTACTTCATATTTGCACCACAAGCGGCGTACATTGGACAACTTTCAGAGAAGTGAAACATTCCCTTTAATGTTTATTGTTAACTAATGAACGTGTTTGCTGAAGCGAAAACCTGTTTTCTAACTAGGGAAATTACGTTGGTAATTCATTATTATTCATCATTAATATATCAGTATTTCTTATCTTTGGCATACCATCAGGTTATTTATTAACTCTTCCATTGCGAATATATGTACTCCTACACCAACAAAAAATAGTAGAATTCCCACCCTGATCGGTTGATAAATACGCGAGTTATTCTTGAAAAACGGGAGGCATCCACCCCGTACCCGAACGAGGGTTAAAGCCGCTCTCATCACGGCCCGAGTGTCAACAGAGGGCAGCGACCGGCCGTACAGAGACGACAATCAACAGACACAGAGAGCGGCACCGGGCCAGCCGACAGAGCCCGCCGGGACCGGACCGGCCACCGAACATTACAGATACAGGGTAGGAGAGCGAGAGGAGAAGCGAGAGGAAACGCGAGAGGAGAGCGAGAGCGGAGAGCGGAGAGCGGAGATCGGAGAGCGGAGAGCGGAGAGCGGAGAGCGGAGAGCGGAGAGCGGAGAGCGGAGAGCGGAGAGGTGACGGAGCGGAGAGCGGAGGAGCGGAAGAGCGTGTGAGAGCGGAGAGCGGAGAGGGGAGAGAGGAGAGAGAGAGAGAGAGACGAAGAGAGAGAGAAGAGAGATAAAGAATATGGGAGGAGAGAGAGGTGGAGAGAGAAGAGAGAGGAGAGAGAGAGAGAGAGAGAGAGAGAGAGAGACGTCATATCAATGAACTCCGCCAGTTGACCGCCGCCAGATCTTGGTTATGTCGGTCTGTCGGAAGATAGCGGACGAAGAATGCCGTACTTTGGACTCATGGCGCGACTCTGGGACCCGGCATCATCGCCTTCTTCGACCGGCCATTGTTCGTAAAGTTGCTGTCTGACACCGGGAAATGGAAAACTTCAGGCCCATATCAGTTATCCCCGGCAAATCAAGGCGTATATAGAGCAATTGTAGAAGGCATGCTGAAGTTAATGTCCAGTTTCACATCAGGGAAAAATGTTTTGGTAAGAGCATTTTGTTCGTGAAATTTTCGTCAAGACCCAAGAGCAGCGCTTAGCTAGGATATTGCATGGCCTAGCGGCTAGCACAGCCTGAAATCACGCACGCACGCACGCACGCACGCACGCACGCACGCACGCACGCACACACACACACACACACACACACACACACACACACACTGCGTGATACGCTGGTATAATTATTAGAATATTAACAGACGGACCCATCGATCCATGATTCCATCTGAACACGAACCCTCGCAGTGAGTCAACACTTCGGAGTACACCGAGCGGGGAGAGTGTGTACGTGTTCCGCTCGGATGGGCTTTGAAGCTGTGTGCCCGACTGATTGGATTGGAAGTCAGGTGATTAGGCTCAGCGTGGCTCCTGTCCCACCCTGGCCCGGCGCCGCTTTGATCGGGTGTTGCTGCTCCACTCGCGGCTCCGCGCCCTTTCGGCTCTTAGCGAGGTGGGACCGGCCAAACTAGTGTGTGGCGCCTCCAACACTAATTGTTCTCCTAGCAGCTACTTCTCCCAGGAATCGACTTCTGCCAGCAGCTCTGGTGCTGACAGAGCCTCTTCTCGGGCTCGGGGAGACGGTCTGTCTCGGGCTAACCATTGGGGGTTCGACACCGGGCTGCTGGAAGAAGTAGATTCCAAGAGGTCCGAATAATGCCTTGCATTATTGATCCAATATATTGGATTGGCTCTGAATTGGATTGTAGGTATATCAATATCTAACCATATTATAATTGGGCACTTTTTATCTATTCCTCCTTTCAGTGCACATATGATTTTATAAACTAAAGTAATTTCTCTGATGCCTGAAGGTTCATAACAGTAAAGTTAACCCTCGCCCTGGTGGGGGTCATTTTGACTTTGAGGTTTTACGAAAATAGAGGAAAAACCGTGGCGCGCAGCCCCGCGAAATTTTGTACAGCTGTTCGGGCATCAGCTACCCATATTTTAAGTTTTGACCTCAGGTAATCTCAGGTCAGGTCACATGTTCACGTCAAGTGACCTTATAATTCCAAAATGTTTGTGATCGTGCCAAAGCCACAGTCTTTGTCAGAAATATTTGAAACTTACAGGATTTCATAAGGTCATAAATATATATATTTTGTTTTGCATCGTTAACCTAAGGCCAGGTAAATATTTTAAGTGAACGGGAAAATATACAAACGCTTCCTTTTCAGAGAATATGCATCAGATCAGGCAAATTATTACAGAATCATGTTATTTTAGCTCATTTTTCATGACACAGATGCAATTCATGTTCAGTGACCTCTGCAAGGTCATATGAGGTCATCTGAGGTCAACAGCAATGTTTTCCTGATACTATTGATAAAATAAAGATGGAAAGTGAGACATGTCAAAATGACACCACTGCTTTTCTCGTCAAAAGCCGCGTGGCCTCACATGCAGTATGATCTACCTGGGTCACCAAATAACCTTGCGCTGAGGGTACAAATTTTTTTTAAGTTGACCTAACCTGGTCACCATTAATGTTTTAAAGCGAATTGACCGAAGACAAACACGAGATGTTAAAATATTGCTCTGTCTTTAATAGGAACATTTTTCTATCTTTGTCATTGGCAAATGGTGGCATTTCTGAGCTTTGGAAACCTCTGGAGCCTAAACAAATTGACCTAAACTAAAATTTGAGGACACCAATCAGGATTGCATTTTTTAAGAGTTTGGATAGCTTTTTTGGTTTGTTCCTAGCAATAATAGATCCCGAGATATTTGAGGTTGTTCGAAGCGAAGTCCGAAAACTGGCAAATTTGACCTTCGATGACCTCTGGTGACCTCAATATTGACCACCCGAGCTAAAAATACCCAAAGTAAATTCGAATGTTCATGTCGAGAGCTTTCAAACATTTCTTCCGCGTCTTCTAGCCCCTTTAGTTTTCGAGTTAGACGGGGGTCATTTTGACCGCCCCACCATGCGAAGTTGTCTCAGAGGCCCACCGAGACGCTCGGGTTAACTCGTTTAACTCTTGCGATCTTAAGATCGAGATAGCTTGGATTAAACCAGATCAACTGTGATCACAAATCGACCCAACTGCATTTCGGTTTAATTTCTCAATGTTTTACCAATTCATTGCGCACTCAGAGACTCAGCTCGACTCTGCTGTGTCAACGACCCACACCGACTTATTCCCCAGCCGGACTGCGTGACCTGACACGGCGGGGAAGCCACCCCACACTGACCTATCCCCCAGCCGGACTGCGTGACCTGACACAGCGGGGCAGCCACCCCACACCGACCTATCCCCCAGCCGGACTGCGTGACCTGACACGGCGGGGAAGCCACCCCACACCGACCTATCCCCCAGCCGGACTGCGTGACCTGACACGGCGGGGAAGTCACCCCACACTGACCTTTCCCCCAGCCGGACTGCGTGACCTGACACGGTGGGGAAGCCACCCCACACTGACCTTTCCCCCAGCGGACTGGTGACCTGACCGGCGGGGAAGCCACCCCAGTCCTAACCCCCCCAGCCGGATGGGCGTGAATCTGACACGGCGGGGAAGCCACCCACATGAGCTATCCCCTGGAGCCGACTTGCGTGACTGACACGGCGGGAAGCCACACACCGACTCTCCCCAGCCGGACTGCGTGACGTGACACGGCGGGGAGCACCCACACTGACTATCCGCCAGCCGGATGCGTGACCTGACACGCGGAGCGGGAAAGCCCCACAACCGATCCTTAAAAGCAACCCGAGCCGAACTGGTGATGACACGGCGGGGAAGCACCCACACTGGACTATCCCCCAGCCGGCTGGCGTTGACCTGACACGGGGGGAAGCAACCACACTGCTATCCCAGCGGACTGGTTGGACTGACACGGCGGGGAAGCCAACCGACAGACGACCTAATCCAGCGGACTGCGTGACCTGACACGGCGGGGAAGCCACCCACACGAACGCTATCCCAGCCGGACTGCGTGCCTGACACGGCGGGGAGCACCCACACTGACCTTTCCAGCCGACTGCGTGACCTGACACGGGGGGAAGCCACCACACCGTTCTATCCCCCAGACGGACTGCGTGACCTGACACGCGGGGAAGACACCCAAACTCGACTTAATCCCCCAGCCGGACTGCGTGACCTGACACGGCTGGGGAAGCCCCCACATGACCTATACCCAGCCGGACTGGGTGACCTGACACGGCGGGGAAGCCCCCCCGCTACACGACCTATCCCCCAGCCGGACTGCTGACTGACACGGCGGGGAAGCACCCCCACGACCTATCCCCCAGCCGGACTGCGTGACCTGACACGGCGGGGAAGCCACATCACCGAACCTATCCCCCAGCCGGACTGCGTGACCTGACGAGCGGACGGGAAGCACCACACCCGACTTACCCTCCAGCCGGACTGGTTGACTGACACAGCGGGGAAGCTCACCCGACACCGTCCTGTCCCCCAGCGGCTGCGTGACCTGACAACGGCGGGGAAAGCACCAACTGGACTATCACAGCCGGACTGCGTGACCTGACACGGCGGGGAAGCCACCCCACACCGACTTACCCCTCCAGCCGGACTGCGTGACCTGACACAGCGGGGCAGCCACTGTGGACCTATCCCCCAGCCGGACTGCGTGACCTGACACAGCGGGGCAGCCGGTACGCCGCCGGCGAAAACAAGCCGATGGCGGCCGAACGGGGCGATGCCGCGGCCATCTGCAGCCAAAGTCGGCTCACTCCGGGCCCGCAATGCACGTCAGCTCGTTGGAAAGCCATCACCTGCGACGAGATAACCGTCGTCGGCCGCCAGCCGGGGAATATACGAGGTGCTCCCGGAAAGTTTGCAGACGGCTCACGTGCGGCGGCCTGATAGGCCTCAGTACGCACCTGGCCCGCTCTCGGCGGCGCCAAACTGAACGGTTAGCGTGCTAAACGACTCTTGTATTGCCAGAGTTTCGCCAAAGTTCATTCAAGACGAAAGGAGCGCCATGTTGTGCGGGAGAGCCCCCGCTCAGACGGCCATCGTCCTTTACTACGCCCCGTACGCGGGAAGTGACGGAGTGTAGCTCATAAGAAGCTGCATGATCGAGCCGTATTGAACTGTCGATGCTCATAAAACCTAAACACTAAGCAGCGTTCAGTGTCTGAAGTGTCGCAGGAATTAAACATTTCTCAAATGTCCCACACGTCTGCCCCTATTCTCCTGCAGGTGTCCCAAGTCTTTCGCAAACGAGTCTTGAATTTTGGATCATAAGAGCCCTAAAATAACACACATGCAATTATGCTGACATAATGCGAATACATGTTTATTCAATGTATTGGTGCAACAGCGACTAAACTCCTACTGATATTACATACTTAACCAGTAATCAGTCCTGAAAGTCGAACTCACAAAAAATGTCTCAACTCTCACCACACTTCCCTGTTTTTACACACAACTCATGCAAAGCCCTTTCCATGGATTCCCATCCGCAGTGGCAGCCTCAGACACAGCGGGCGTAATCTGAACTCGTACATCTCGGCCAGATCCCGGCCGGCCGCTCTGACAGTGTTATTGGCCACCAGTCTTCTCGGAAGGAGCCTTGCCGGCCGGCGTGTGTACCTAGCACGACGGCCGCGGGTAAATCACGACCGCCGTTACCAAGGCAACCAGCCGACTCGGCGGACTCACAGCCAGCTGCCAGTAATCAGCCTCCCGCCGCGGCCGCCCTGCGGTAGACGCCAGTCCTCGCAGCACATACAGTGTCCAGAGTTCATAACAGATGTATTCATCGTCGACACGTCATGGTGGCGACAACGCCAGCCGTGCTCACAGAAAGTCACCACTCGCCGCGAGTGTCTGACAGCGTTTGAATGGCTGGCATTCCGCCGTGTTCCGGTGCGATCGCTCGAGAGGGCCGTGATCACCGGCGGCCGACAGCTGGTCACGTTCGGCCGCATCACTTGAGCACCGTGTTCACCAGGTGCTCCATCAGGTCGAGAAACCTGCCCTCGGCGCCGGGCGTCGTCTGCTGGTGTTGTTTGACGGAGGGCGAGTGTGACAGGCCGCGCCGATGGTCCCGCTTCAGACTGTCCAGGTATGACTTCTGCGGCACACACACAGCGAGAGAGAGAGAGAGAGAGAGAGAGGACCACACGACGTCAACATATAGTTATGCAGGGTGTTTCATAAAACATTACAATTTTAAAATCGAAAGCACAAATAGTAACAAATAGTCGGAGCACTAAATTTACAAGTATTGTTGGAAATTGTTCGTCATTTTCATTTCCAGCACGCGACACAGCACCTGACAAATGGGCCGCTCCTGGCAGCAACGTGCTACGGCTCACTATGGAGAATACGAGTACCGTCTGTACAAGCGACAGACGATGCCCGTATCGCTAAAACAATATATTGTGAAGCTGCAGTCACCAAGAGGTGATGGCATCTATATTATACGTCAACATTCCTAGATTCAGTTCAGTATCATTGCTATTTCGAAATATAGATAACAAATATGCAACATTATTGTTATTTAGAATTTGCACAAGGCGGAGATGTGTTGTACATAAACAGAAAACACAAAACACAGAAACAGGAAACCCACAGAAAGAGAAGCAGAATGCAGTATTATCCGATAAACTTTGTTTCTATCATCGTCAAAAGAATACTTAGCACAATGATGTTATCGACAGATCACGTACACCGAAATACAGGCACTTAAACTTATGCTCGGATCGTTTTACGGTTCTTCAAAGTTGACATAACATGAGCGTCTCCGGGACAAACTGGTCTGCCTTATGGAGCGAATGAAACGGGATGGAAGGAGCATCCGACACTGATCGATTAGCAGGACGTTAGTCACGTCAAGTTGACGCTCTTGGACGAAACGATCCCACACTATTCATCCCAGACCAACGAAAGGCCGACCGGTCGGCGGAACAACGTTCGATAGACAACGAGACGACAACAGCACGCTGATATTATTCCAAAAGACTGAAGTTTATTCATATTAATTCGTTTGCGAGTAGTTTCATATCAAAATGATTAATTTCATTGGAAAAAGGAACACAAAAAGATGGTAACCGATTATCTATGTTTTAAATAATACAATGTTATCCACAATATATACCACCACAGGGTATATAACACAGGGTGAACCACCATTAAAGACACAGGACTGCCCACTGCCCACTACTCAGCAGCGGNACCCAGCCAGACGCCACACGATCAGCTGACCATACCCAGCCAGACGCCACACGATCAGCTGACTGTCGCCGGTCAGACGCTACACGATCAGCTGACCATACCCAGCCAGACACCACACGATCAGCTGACCATACACAGCCAGACGCCACACGATCAGCTGACCATACCCAGTCAGACGCCACACGATCAGCTGACCATACCCAGCCAGACGCCACACGATCAGCTGACCATACCCAGCCGACGCCACAACGATCAGCTTGACCATACCCAGCCAGAACGCCTACACCGCCCAGCTGACCATCCAGGCCAGCCGCTACACGACCAGCTGAACCATACCAGCCAGACGCTACACGATCAACGTGACCATACCCAGCAGACGCCACACGATCAGCTGACCATACACAGCCAGAAGCCACCCGATCAGCTGACCATACCCAGCCAGACGCCACACGATCAGCTGACCATACCCAGCCAGACACCACACGATCAGCTGACCATACCCAGCCAGACGCTACACGATCAGCTGACCATACCGCCAGCCAGACGCCACACGAACCACCAGCTGACCAATACCCAGCCAGACGCCTACACGATCAACTGACTCTTACCCAGCCAGGACGCCAACACGACCAGCTGACCATACCCGCCAGACGCCATCACGATCAGCTGACCATACCCCAGCAGACGCCACAGGCGATCAGCTGACATACCCTGCCAGACGCCAACACGACCAGCTGATCCATACCAGCCCAGACGCCACAGCGATCAGCTGACGGCATTACCAGCCAGACGCCAACGATCAGCTGACCAATACCCCAGCCGACGCCTACACGATCAGCTGACCATACCCAGCCTAGCGCTACACATCAACTGACCATACCCAGCCAGACGCCAACACGACGCAGCTGACCATACCCAGGCCAGAATCGCCACACGATCACTGACCCATACCCCCAGCCAGAGCCACACGATCAGCTGACCATACCCAGCCAGACGCCACACGATCAGCTGACCATACCCAGCCAGACGCTACACGTTTTCACACGTGCAACGTTTAAAGTTATATTCGTTTTTAACTTTTGCACTTGAGTTGTAACTAGACCACAGTTGCCTCCTGTTTTTAACGTTTGAATAAACTGAACTGAAGTAACTCAGCTTAACAGCGACTGGCGTGTTGTGTGCCCCATCAAGTCGACCCGGCCGGCCTGTATCACGTCAATCTGCAGCCGCCAGCACGCCGTCAAAGTGAACACGCGCCCGGAAACATAGCACACTAGGCCAGCCGGCCGGCAACGGCCCCAACAGGGGCACCTCTGTCTGGAGACCGTCTGTCCCCCAACCCCCCACAGAGCCGGCCGACGAGTCCGCCTGTGTCTGTCAGGTCAGATCAGCCCGGCCGGGGCGCGCCAGCGGGGCACCTCCTCTCCGGAGACCGTCTGTCCCCATCCACCATCCCTAGTAGGCACCATTACTTTCACGACGTCGTAACAGCGTTTTTCACGACGTAAATTACGTCGTATGAACGTTGTCATGACGTTGGCAACGTTGCCGTGACGTTGTGACAACGTTATGTGCTGCTAGGGACAGAGCCGGCCGACCGACCCGCCGCGCCAGCGTCTCAGTCAGGCCGGCCGAAAGACACAGAATGTAATCATGGCCTCAAAGCCGGTCTTAGGACGACCCGAATGTCAACAGAGGGCAGCAATCGGGCCGGACAGAGACGACCAACAACACAAACGGAGAGTGGCACCAGACCAGCCGACAGAGCCCGCCGGGACCCGAGCGGCCACCGATCATCACGGAGAGCGAGAGAGCGAGAGAGACGTGCTGTGCCTCGTGTCCGGAGCGGCGGTACTCACCAGCTCTTCCCGGAGATGTCCGCGGTTCAGCTGCTCGTCCTCTGAGTCTCCGGAGGGTGGCCGGAGCTGCAGCAGCACCGCCTGCTTCCAGCACCAGCACCAGCGTCTGCTGCAGCAGCGCCAGCAGCGCCGGCCGCTCCAGTCGCGCCGCGTCCGGCTGACCGCCGCCCGGTGACTGGCGATCAGACTGACGAGGCATTGATCAAATTAATTGCAATTGTTGACAGGATTCAGATAAATCTATAGGCATCCATATTCTGCACGACTTCCTGCGTCCTGGTAATACTCATAACCATAAATTATCCGAATCGGAATCAATTTCAATTGATGAATCCATAGGCATCCATATTCTGCACGACTTCCTAGTTCCTACGTCCTGATAATAATGATAACCATAAATTATCCGAATCGGAATCAATTTCCCTTTCGATCGCCACTTCCAAGCCACCAGAAAATGATGATAGCCGACCTCATCAAATGTAAAACAAAATCCTTCCCACATCAAAGTCAAACAAAACCGACACCCGACGAGCATGACCTCAACACACGCAATCATGCACGCACCCACGCACCCACACAGACACGGCTCTACACAGACACGGCTCTACGGCTGTACAGTCAGGTACGGCATAGCAGACTGTTGGCGGGCGGCGCTCGGCTCTAACCTTGGTGAGCGGCCGGACGCAGACGTTGACGCCAGCCAGCAGCGTGCCGAACGTGAGCGGCGGCGGGCCCGGGCTTATCCAGCGTCGGTGACGCGAAGCTGGAGCCGACCAACCGCTCCCAGCCGGCCAGCTCCAGGACCGTCCTGGGTCACCAGCTGCGGCAGCGGCGGCGACAGCGCGTGCAGCGCCACCAGACACGCCGACGAGAGACGCACCAGTCTGATGGCAGGGGCGGGGCGGGGCGGGGCGGGGCGGGTCGGGGCGGGTCAGGTCAGGAGTCGGGGGTGATGTGCAGCGCCACCAGACACGCCGACGACAGACGCACCAGGTCAGGTCAGGTCAGGTCAGGTCAGGAGTTACGGGATGGACACCGGATCACGCAATAGGGCGTGCAGCGCCACCAAATATGTGCACTTGCATTTATTTGACAGGACTGTGCTCAGGTGAATGGTTTGTTTGTTTATGGGAGTTTTAGGGCGTGCTGACACCTCAGGTCGACTTGTGCCCAGGTGAATGGCTTGTACTGCCCGCAGGTCACAGCTCGTTTGGGATATACGCCTAGTTGAAACAGACACATGGACACTGAATGTATGATGCCCATCTGCAGCGCCACGTCCATAGAGGTATTGACTGTGACTACAGCAATGTCCAGGCTATTCTACCACACACGCTGCGATTTAACATGCATCGCAGGGGTAGGAATTAAGCTAGAGTTAGACAAGTTAAACCGCGAGTTACTGGGGTAAATTCTGTAACGCGACTTACTGGGGGGGGGGGGCTAATTTATATCCTTATTCCTTCTGATCTCCGAAACATACTGGACCGATAAAATTTGTCGAAGGAAACCTAATATTGTTAACCTCAGGATCACCTATGACGTTACAGATCACGCCAAAGACAAGATGTTTGACCGTGTCATCAAAGTCCGATAGATGGAATTGTCGCGCACAAATACGATAATGAACGCATAAGCAGTTGATAAATCGGTATCATTCGTGTATCTGACACTTCTAAGAACCATTCTAAGCTACTGATGACCTTGGGTCAAGTCAAGGTCACGAGGTCAAACTGTAGATTACGGTCATTTGGATTTTTAGCACATGTTTATGGGCTCCTTTTTCGACTAGAACGCGAAAAATTACCTAAGAACAATGATTGTCCCATATCAATTGAAGGAAAAAATGTATACATGGTAATGCCTGTAGAGTGTAGAGGTCGTCGAGTTTTATGTTTATGTTTATGTTTATTGATTCATATCACCAACGGGCTGATACACCGCACTTAACAGGTGAAAGTCAGGAAAGATTAAAATATGTACAACAATAAAAGGATAATAATAAAAAAATACACGTACAAATAAAAAATATAAAGATACTTAAAAATACACATGAAATACCATAATACATTGTAAATGGCAAATAAATGCTATAACAATACATGAAGTATAAAAAATGGTTAAGAGCACGAATGTTTATTTACTGAAGAAATGGTACAGTCAAAAACGCTCATGATCTGTGGCACCTACGAATGGCCAGGTAGTGGAGGCAATGTCGTTTATATATTTGACGACGTGGCTCCATGTAAGTTATGTAGCCAAGAGTGAAAAAGTCGCATTTTAATCTTGCCACGAACAGGTTGGTTTTCTCTTGGTCACACGGCAATACTATTCCAGAGAGGACCACATTGAGCGTTGCGGCAAAACCTCGGCAAAGACGGGTTTTGTGCGCGTCCGATGGCGGCAGGCACATGGAGAGAAAACTTCCCTAAGAGTTCGGCAGAGTTGATTTTGCCTGTGAAAAGTCCTTTTAAAAATAGCAAATCATGTTGAGTCCTTCTGGAGTTTTGTCTGTGAAAGGTCGCAAGTCAGTCATTTTTGAAGATATCGACTTCAAACTTGCTACACATATTCATTGGACTCGGGTCAATCAGTATTCCTTCTTTTTTTATAATTCTGATATTTTTTAAAAATAAAATTTCGAAAATCCTATATAGCAGTTTGATAGCCGAGTCTTTTATCCGTAATTAGGAATGTGACAATTGCATCTATCTGAAAAAAGTGTACCTTTAACAGCGTTTTTCGCAAGCTTTATTTTTCATCAAAACCGCAGAGCATGACATCGCTCTGACGTAATTTCCGGTTGACCTATCATAGCTTATCTATTTTCATTCAGCCAACATGTGTAAAATTGATGTGCGACAAGATACGGAAAGCTTGGTGACGATTACGCTGTTGGTTTAAGAAATATAGAAAAATAACGGGAGGGGGCTATAAATAGTCCCCCCTCCGTAACTCGCGGGTAAGACATCGGACAAGTTCAGGAAGCTTATATGGCAACGCTCAAAATTATTTTGCTGGAATTATTGGAATTATTACAACACGACGCAATGCATAATTATGTTGATTCAACATTCGAAACTCTGATGACGTCGAACACAAATAAACGCTGCGGAAGGCGGAAGGCCAGAGCGACGCATCACAACTCAGCGCTGGAATTACACATTGCCTTGCTACAATTAAAACTGTCGGGACCCTTTCTGTTGTCAGCAGAACGACTCTTGGAAATACGCGAGACAAGTTAAGAGGAAAAGGAAGTCATACGTTAACTTTCCGTCAGAACTGGGGCAGCCGCCTCTGATGATAAAATTAAAAAAGCACACTCGACATAACCACAATGGGAATAAAAGCCGCACACGTTAAAATGTTTTGTTATGGTAAACCATCTCACAATAGCTCTCATCAAGAACAAACTAAACTAGTTTTATCAAAGCAATAGGCAATGTCCACATAAAGCCACCCGGCAGTGTCCACGATCAACCCACCGGCAGTGTCACATAAACCACCGGTGCCGCCGATGCTCCCAGTATGGCGATACCTCCACGCAGAGCAGGTCAGCGTGTACTCCGCACCAGAACGAAACTGTGATCTGATCCCACAGGAGATAACTCCGACCAGACCGTGGTGGTCTGATCGCCACAGGAGATACTCCGCACCAGACGACTGTGGTCTGATCCACATGAGATACTCCCGCACCAGACGACTGTGGTCTGATCCTACAGGAGTACCTCCGCACCTAGACGAAACTGTGGTCTGATCCCACAGGAGCTGTGGTCTGATCCCACATGAGATACTCCGCACCAAGACGACTGTGGTCTGTCCCACAGGAGATCTCCGCACCACGACAACTGTGGTCTGATCCCAGGAGATTACTCCGCAACATGACGACTGTGGTCTGATCGCCACAGGAGATACTCCGCACCAGCGACTGTGGTCTGAATCCCACAGGAGATACTCCGCACCAGACGACTGTGGTCTGATCCCCACAGGAGATACTCCGCAACCAAGACGACTGTGGTCTGATCCCACGGAGCTACTCCGCACCAGACGATGTGGTCTGATCCCACAGGAGATACTCCGTCACCAGACCGACTGTGGTCTGATCCCACAGGAGATACTCCGCACCAGACGACTGTGGTCTGATCCCACAGGAGATACTCCGCACCAGACGACTGTGATCTGATCCCACAGGAGATACTCGGCACCAGATGACTGTGGTCTGATCCCACAGGAGATACTCCGCACCAGAAGACTGTGGTCTGATCCACAGGAGATACTCCGCCACGCAAGACCGACTGTGGGTCTGATCCGCGGGATACTCCCACAACCAGACGACTGTGGTCTGATTGCACTACAGGAGACTGTGGTCTGGATCCACAGGAGACTGTGGTCTGATCCGCCAGGAGATACTCCGCACCAGAACGACTGTGGTCTAATCCCACAGAGGACTGTGGTCTGATCCCACAGGAGACTGTTGGTCTGATCCACAGGAGAGTCACGGCTGTCATGGGGGCGCGGCGGAAGAGTGAGGCAATGAACAAAGTGATTTTGTGTGAGCAATCGAAGTATTGCTGTATCCATTTGAAGACCCCTCAGCGAAAACATAAGATTTAAATGAGGCTATGCGCCCTGTTAAAACCGACCACTGTCATCTGACCTGTTCTGCATACGCGTGTACCTGCATCTGAACCTGTTCTGGAGGGCGTGACCTGCCCATCTGACCTGTTGCTGGACGGCCGGTGACCTGAATCTGACTGCTCTGGACGGCGGTGACCTGCCATCTGACCCTGTTCTGGACGGCGGTGACCTGCCATCTGACCTGTTTGGACGGCGGTGACGCTGCATCTGACCTTGCTCTGGACGGCCGGTGACCTGTCCATCTGACCTGTTTCTGGACGCGGTGACCTGCATCTGACCTGTTCTGGACGGCGATGACTGCCATCTGACCTGTTCTGGACGGCGGTGACCTGCCATCTGACCTGTTCTGGAGGCGGTGACGCTGCCATCTGACTGTTTCTGGACGGCGGTGACGCTGCATCTGACCTGTTCTGGACGGCGGTGACCTGCCAATCTGGCCTGGTTCTGGACGGCAGGTGACCTGCGCATTGACCCTGTTCTGACGGCGGTGACCTGCCATCTGACCTGTTCTGGACGGCGGTGACCTGCCATCTGACCTGTTCTGGACGGCGGTGACCTGCGGCGGTGGTCGCTCCGGCTCGGGTTCAGTGCTGCTGAGCCGTCGCACCCTGTGCAGCTCCTCACGTCCTGCCACCGTGTGAGGCCGCTCCAGCAGCAGCGAGACGATCCGACCGCGGCAGATGTACCAGAAACACACGCCCACGCATCCCTTCAGCCACGACTGCCGAACACACAGACACACATACACACACACAGTCACAGAGGACGGGTCACAGAGGCTGCCACGATCAGATGAAATGTTACCAAGTTACCAGCTCGCCAGCAAATATACAAGCATTCAGTTTATGTGAAATTGTGGGCTTTGGAAATGCTAGAGAAGCTCTCCGAGAATGAAAAATGCGAACAAGCTGGAAGAACGGTCTGTTGAGTGTTCAATCGCGCACACAATTATGTCTGATTAGTGATATGTTTCACTCTAAAGTAAGCATACATGAGCTTACATTGTAGTTGTGGCGCGCCCGTTCACTGATGTACTGTGGCCGTGTGGTTGTGCCGGGTCACACTCACTGATGTACTGTGGCCGTGTGGTTGTGCCGGGTCACACTCACCTGGCGCGCCCGTTCACTGATGTACTGTGGCGTGTGGTTGTGCCGTCAACTCACCTGGCGCGGCCGTTCACTGATGTCTTTGCTCGTGTGGTTTGTGCGTGGTTCACACTACCTGGCGCAGCCTTGTTCACTGATGTATGGTGCCGTGCTGGTTGTTGTCCGGGTCCACTCACTCTGGCGCGCCCGTTCACTGATGTATGTGGCCGTGTGGTTTGCCTGGTACCACTCTCACTGGCTGTCGCCGTTCACTGTGGTACTGTGGCGTGTGGTTGTTTTGAAGCAGTTGTGGTCAGTTAAAATGGCGGATTACAGTCAGAAATTGTCAGCCTGTTTGATGGTCACGGACAGTGCCGGTCTCTGCCTGGCACTGAAACCCGGCAGATACTAAAGATATTAATGAAATATACTAAATACAAATAGAACTTCATCAATCGACATCCTACTACCTCAACACAATGGAAAGAGCAAAGTCCTCGTTTTGCTGTGTGCTGACATCTTACATTTTACAAATAAACATGACAAGCTGTCATGTTATGTGAATAGGTACTAAAGAGTGAAGACAAACGATACTTTTATTTGTTTGCGGATATTGACAGATTTAGAGGTCACTGATTGATACTCTGCCATCCTGTATAAGGCTGTCCCGTCATGTGTTGTGACTTGTGAATCATTGAACTTCAGACGTAGCTCACTGAAGCTGCCTCTACCAGCCGACCCATATTGAAGATTATTATTCCTCTGGCGTTTTGTTGCTCACGTTCCCAGCGTTACGAAGATGAACTGATACGATTCCAAGTTGGCTTAAGATGAAATAAATGTTAATAATTATTCGAGGAACTGTCCTAGCCCTCGTCGCGGCGTCGGGGGCTAAAATGACCTGCTGTTTTTTTATCGCGTAAAGTAAATTAAATAATCAACCTTGGATTGTTAAACTTACTGATTAAAAAAAAAATATCGCGCATCGAATGGTGTGCTTAAAAAAACGTTGCATAAGAAGGGGTCCAGGACCGTTCTTAGGGGGCATGTTCGGCCGTTTTGACCCAAAACCCTTGGATAGTTAATCAAACTATCACTCGTGGAAAATTGTTATTCTTAACAAAGTATTAGCGAAAAATGATTTTGGTTGGAGTACTGAATGGTCACTTAGATGGATATCTCGAAACTTCAAAAGTTTGATTGGTAAAGCTTTGTTTTAATGATATAAGTTTTTTCTTCATGATGTTTACAAAAATCGGAATAAAAGTAAAAAGAAAAAAACACGATTATAAATATCTGTTGAAAATGTCAGGTCGATATCTTAATATTTGATGACCTCAAATCAGGTCAAATGCATGATTTCCCATTATAACTATATGATGAAAAGTTCAAATTAATTATAAAACACATTATATCAATCAAATTATTTCATTATCATGCTATCTTAGGCCCCTTTCATCACCATGTCATCTTAGTTCCACAATGGCCCAGCACTAACTTTTCGTCAGTGACCTTTTGAAAGGTCATTTAAGGTCACTCAAGGTCAGAAACACCTTTTTGTCACTAACTCGTGACAGGATGACCGTAGTGACTCGCAACCGGTTAAAAAAACGTTTCTCTCGTCTATTTACATATTTGAATATGTAACTTGACCTTCTTAGCCCTTAGACCGCATTACAATGCGCCAGACTTGACCTTGACCCACTTGTTTTTTTATTCACCGGATCTAGTCTAAATTGGTATGTTTGGAACTGCCCTGACGAGAGAATCACGATGGTGTCAAAATTATTACCCTAAAGTTTAAGGGAAAAAGTTATTTACGAAATAAACGTTTGCTGAAAAACAGGTTTGTTTACATTTGATGACATCTATAGACAAAACTACTGACCTGAAGGCAATTTTAATGACACTGTAGCGAAAGATAACTGAAATGGTACTCCATATTTTTTCTTCTTCTCGGATTCTTCCAAGCTACTGAAGTGTCCGATATAATGGCAAGGTTTCCTGAAAACTTCTTATTTGGGTAAATTTGACCTTTAATGGCGTCATTTGACGTTGAAGATATTGACCCAAGGTCATTACAATTTCACACAAAAAGTTTCCGATACATCCTACCCACCCACCAAATTTCACTCTTATGGGAGCCGAGATCTGAGGGGGGGGGGTCGAATAAGCCCTCCCCGACTGATTCATATACATACTTTTGATCCGTCTTTAAAAAGGGTTAACATTAGTGATGCAACACCAACCTTTCAAATTAAACTGTAAAAATGTCAATATTTTTGCGTTATTCAAAATGTATTAAGTTTAGCTGCATGACAAGAAGGTGAGGGGTTGTGGCTTTCATAGACAGGTCACATTCACTCTGCGTCTGCACACTCTGAGATGAGAGATATATTATGCCCAGTGTCGGAGGTGAGAGGTTGTGGCTTTCATAGGCAGGTCACATTCATTCTGCGTCTGCACACTCTGAGATGAGAGATACATTATGCCCAGTGCGGAGGTGAATGTTGTGGCTTCATAACATCACATTCACTCTCGTCTCACACTCTTGAATAGAGATAATTATGCCAGTGTCGAGGAGGGTTGCTTTCAAGACAGGTACATTCACTCTGCGTCTGCAACTCTGGATGAGAATATATTAGCTAGTGTCGGAGGTGAACGTTTTGCTTCATAGACAGTCACATCATAACTGACGTCTGCACACTCTGAGATGAGAGATACATTATCCCAGGTCGGAGTGAGAGTTTGCTGGCTTTCATAGCAGGTCACATTCATCTCGTCCGCACACTCTGAATGAAGATACATTATTCCCGTTGTCGGAGTGTAGAGTTGTGGCTGTCTAGGCAGTCACATTCACTCTGTCGTCTGTCACACTCTGAATGAAATACATTATGCCCAGTGCGAGTGAAGAGGTTTTGCTTTCATAGACATCACATTCATTCTGCGTTCTGCATCACTTCTGAGAAGATGAGAGATATTTAGCCAGTGTTCGGAGGTGAGAGTTGCTGGCTTTCATAGCATGTCACATTCATCCTGCGTCTGCACACTCTGAGAGAGATGAGATATAAAGCCGCATTCGGAGGTAGAGGTTGGCTTCATAGGCAGTCACATTCATTTTGCGTCAGCAGCACCTTGATGATGAAGGAATACCATTAATCCATGTCGAGGCGAGGTCGTCTAGGCCAGGTCACTTCACTCTGCTCTGCACACTCTGAGATGAGAGATTACATTTATGCCCAGTTCGGAGGTGAGAGGTGTGGCATTTCATAACAGGTCACATTTTCATTCTGCGTCTGCACACTCTGAGATGAGAGATACATTATGCCATCGGAGTGAGGTTGTACTTCATAGACAGTCACATTCATTCTGCGTCGCAACACTCTGAGATAGAGTACATTATGCCCAGTTCGGAGTGAGTTTGCTTTCCATAGGCATCATACATTCATTCTGCGTCTGCACACTCTGAGATGAGAGATATATATGCCCAGTTCGAGGAGAGGTTGTGCTCATAGACAGTCACATTCATTCTTGCGTTGCACACTCTGAATGAGAATACATTATGCCCCAGTGTCGAGTGAAAGGTTGGCTTCATAGGCATCACATTCATTCTCGTCTGCCACACTTCTCGAGTATGAGAATATATTATCCAGTGTTCGGATGAGAGTGTTGCTTTCATAGACATGTCACCTTCTTCCTGCGTCTGCACATTCTGAGATGAAGAGATATATATGCCTATGCGAGGGAAGAGTTGTGGCTTTCCATCAGGCAGTCAGCGTTCATTCTGCTCTGCACACTCTGAGATGAGAGATACATTATGCCCAGTGTCGGAGGAGAGAGGTTGTGGCTTTCATAGACAGGTCACATTCATTCTGCGTCTGCGCATTCTGAGATCTATTGTGCCCAGTGTCGCAGCTTATGCAAGTGCAGGTATTGTGACGGTATGATAATAATTCAGATGACTCTCATGGGCCACATCATCTTTTACTTCGTCACCAGAATCAGCAGCAGTATCTCCTTCATCTGGAGGAGCTTAGCTCAATCTGATTACAATGCGCCAGACGGGATCCCGCCTAAAAAAAGGTCAGATCGAGCCGCAGTAAAAGCCGTCTTCGGGAGCTGGAGGCCCTGGTTTGACGGCTATGACACCTCACCTAGCCTCAGTCTATACAGTGGGCTTGTAGTTGTATATGGTCTGAGAGTGACTGGAGTGGGTCAGAATATGAGCAGCAGCACACCACCGCAGTGCATCTCAGAAAACCCACAAGGGACAAAAGTGGTCTGACGTAGGCCAAACGACGGCGTCTTGACAAGCGCATCGTAAGTGGAAAGGAGTTTCGCTAGGGGAGTTTGTATGACCGAATTTGTATATCTTAATTGTTTTCAATCATGTAATTTGTTTGACTCGAAACAAGCCGACTTAAAATATACGTTATTTCATTTATTTACTGAGGACAGAATGAAACAGAATCGTGCGACTTCGTTTGGATGATGTACTGCTGCGGGTGGTGAGTAAATCTTCTTAATGGTGTCCATTCATTCATTTTAAAAGGACCTGGTGAGTTTCTACATTTCATAAATTATATATTATAAATTTATTCATGCCTGCTTTGAGTAGAAATATAGGAGCGATTTTAGCTTGACCTGCGCAGCACAAGGAAAGCTCCTCAATTTATGCTCTTGTCCCTTTTGTTTTTGCGTTTTTGCAATTGCTATTGTTTTTCCTCCCCTAGAATAGGCGTCACATAGCCGCTCAGTCTTGACCGGAGACAGTTGAATAGCATTGCGATTGGTATTGGCTCGACATTGGGTCATCCTTTGCTGGAATTGACGGCTTATTGTCTAAGCTGTCGTATGTCAAAATTGAAAAGTTTTACGGCGAACACTTATTGTTTGGTGTTGTGTTTTGGATGATATTTATTTCAATTCGATCTAAATAACAGCAGCGTGGCTTTATTCCTGTACGTTTCAATACACCAAAAGCCATTAACCGAAAAATACGCCTTTTCTATCTTCAACATTTCATTTGACAAAATGTTTTAAACATAAAGCCAAAGGATTTGGTGACAACTGTAGTCTGGAGACCGTTTAAGAATTGTATGCGTACTTAATCCAACCCACGAGTAGCACTCGCATAAAGCTATGACATAGTTTTATGAAGGCATCGATAAATTGGAAGACACTGAAAATACCAACTTGTCGATATTCTGCAATGCCAAGATTTATTTATGAAGCACATCAACTGATTAAACTATTATAATAACGAAAGTGCAATATTGTGACGGATGTAATGCGATCATAGACATGCTACATTAGCAAGACAAATCGACATACACATAGTTGATGGCTTTGCCAAATACTACGCTACTGTACAATAGTGCTCATCAATCACTCGCATGCTTTCTTAAAGAGCAGAAACCCACTATGCATTACAACCACAAATCATTGAACATCCCCCTCCATCATGATTTACTCTCTCTGACTGCAGAGGTCAGGCGGTGGCGACACCACGCGTCCTGGGGGGGGGGGTGACCAAGCACGGACGACGGACCACAACTCCACCCACAACCACCGATCGTCTCCGATCCTGTCTCTTCCTGTGATGTACGCCGCTCGGTTTCTCCCGCCGTCCTCGCCCGACCGTCTCCGTGCGTGCGCGCGCGCGCGCGCGCGCGCGTGTGTGTGTGTGTGTGTGTGTGTAGGTGTGTGTGTGTGTGTGTGTGTGTGTGTGTATGTGTGTGTGTGTATGTGTGCGTGTGTGTTTGTACGGCGCGATCGCTTCCTGTTTCATCAGCACCGGTGCTGACGATCATGACGGAACGGTGACGGTCTCGATGACGCTCTCCGTCGGAACCGCTCGCCAGCG
Organism: Semibalanus balanoides; assembly: GCA_014673585.1. Taxonomy (NCBI): domain Eukaryota; kingdom Metazoa; phylum Arthropoda; class Thecostraca; order Balanomorpha; family Balanidae; genus Semibalanus; species Semibalanus balanoides. Next base: position 3,158 of record VOPJ01013080.1, on the reverse strand, counting down.
GCGGCGGCGGCGGCGGCGGCTCGGTTCCTGGAGCTCCGCGGCGCTCCGGTTTGTTTTGGCGTCACATGGCGGATGCACTCCCCGGCACGTGTAGGCGCAACCTTTTGGGAAAGCTCCTTGGCCAGTCAGACGGTCAACATCCTGGACTGTGTCGAGTGGTCGCTTCCCAGCAGTGCCGTCACTGTGCCGTGCCGGGTACCCCAGTCCGCGGCCGTTCCGCTGTACTTTGGTGAAGGCGCGGGGTTTCCGAAGGCCGGGCTCGAGTGCGGTCTGTGAAGGTGCCAGCTATACTGACAGGTGATACCGCCTCCTGACCGGAACGCAAACCCGGCCGGATCGCCTGAAATATGGCAGCGGTGAAATGGCGTGCTCCGCTTTTGTTGAATTAAAACCGCAAATGAACCTCGGACCTCGGTGGATGTTTAATGGTGAATCTATCATTCATCATCCATTTAAATTGGCTGAATGTTTTTAATAAATACACGTTTGATGGCTTTTATCTTCATGATTCTGTTTTCATCGGTATATAAACATGTTATGTTCTGGGTATCTATGCCTCAATACACATTTTTATGAGCCACGGACCGGACCGTTCAGCAAACCGTCATCGTTTCCCGAATACTTGCAGATATTCGAAGGCCTTCCCACTCTTAAATCTCTTACTGACACAGATTCGAAGTCACCTTGAGACTTATATAACAGCTTTGTTTTAATGCAAGATGTGACTTGAAGTTCCGCTTACAGTGGCCGGGTGTCCACTATTAACAAGAAGATAAGCTCCCTGGCATCTCTTTATTGGCTTATCGTCAGTCTTGCAGGACGACAGGCACTTCCTGGCTTCTGAAGTGGATGGAGAGACAATTTGACAGACCAATCCCATGCAATGTCAATGCGCATGCAATCTTAAATGCGGATTAGAAAGTTTACAATACACGGGAAAAGCTGCAAATCTGCCGTGCGAAATTTATCATTGCTTTTCGTTGCACGATATAATGGTGCGAAGGTGCAATGTTGAAAACATATCGTACATACACCTCTCGAGCCGTATTGGACGGCTTTGGTGAATGGGACGGGCTGTTCGATGAACCGACTTTCCATGGAGTGAGCCACCCAGTGGTGGAACTTTATGAAATCGGTCGGGGGGGGGGGCAACGGCCGAATGCTCAAGTTGTTGCAAAGTCTAGTGCTACTATATCCCTAGTGCAGTGCCAGGGGTGGAACTTTATATCTCTGGGGGGGAGGGGGGGGGGGGGCAAGCCCTCCAATTATTTCAAATGTTAACATTAGGCCTATGGCATTGCATGGTAATAATGGAATTTAATCTATCAAATTAACATTAGGGCCCCCCGACCGATTTAATAAAGTTCTACCACTGTGCAGTGCATAATTATTGTTTAGTGCATGACCGAAGACTGTTTTTCCATTGACCAAGTGCTTAATTTTAGCGGTGTATTAACTGGAGTGTTGAAACACGCGCAAAGGTGATATGCACTGCAAGGCCTCAGGTAAATGCCCCTGTATTGCACTCTGAAAAAATATGTACTTGCGCTCTAAACAGCCAGTCTTCGGCCATGCTCTAAATCGTTTTATGCCACACTCGTGACATTACAAATTTTGCTTATGGACTCGCCTCCGTCTCGTTCATAAACTCAATTGTTAATGCCACTCATGCATACAACTATAATGATATAGGTACTTATTGTAAAACGTTTACAATTATTACAATTATTGAACTTTTTTCCCCGATTCATACAGAAATGAATACCAAAAAATATTATTTTACAAGTTCCCTTTTCAGCCAATAATATTAACAAATTACTAGTTAACTTAAATGTATAGGTAGGTACACACTACACACTGACTGGTCTTTTTTTGTAAAGCACAGCAATACAATTTCGATGCCGTCAAATGGTAAATTATCGCCATCGGTAACCAACTAATATGCATCTGAAAAACACGTTCCTCATACATAATTTTCACAAGTCAGCCGACGTCGGAAAATTTAACTGACTCCTATCAAACCAACTGAGGCCCCTCTCAGACCGCCGGGTTCTTTCTGGCTTAGGCAATAGCCCTCTAAGACCAGCCTGGGGTTCACTCAGGCCTGGCAAGAGCCACTCAAATCGACCAATGGCTCCCTCAGACCGACTGAGCTCCCATCTAGGCCGGCTAAGGGGTCTCCAGGCACACAGAGGCCCCTCAGGCCGAAAAAGAGTTCATCAGGCCGACTGGACCCCCTCAGGTCGACCAAGGGTCCCCTCAAGCCAACCGAGGCTGCTTCATGCCGGCCGATGTTTCCTATAGTCAACCAAGGGCCCCTCAGACCGATCAGACTGACTGAGGCCCCTCAGGCCGTCAGGGGAGCCCTCAGGCCAAACAATGGTACCCACCCAGGCGGACGTCCCAATTTTTTGGGACTTTTAACGTTACGCCTACGGGGGTTGATGTCAAGATTATTGGACGTGTCAGACCCCCGATGTCACTGAATCCCCACGCCATGTTTCGGAACGTGAGCGGAGCTACTTCCACCGGAGCTACCCTCACGACCGCACGCAACGAGGCTCGCTCAGCCTGGAAACCCGCATGGCTCGTTCATTCAACCACCAGGGACCCCTCAGGCTGACCTGCGGTAACCTCCTGCATGGAAAGAATTGACTTGGTGGAAAGAAACCTTGGTCCCTCTGGCCACGATGACACGATGAACTTTGATGGCTCGATCCCCTCGATGTTCCTCTGTATCAAACTTTTATTTTAGCATTGATTTGAGATATTTAGGATATTGCAATACCAGGTAGCCAAAAAGGCTGCATTAACCGTATTATTCAAGACAAACAATATATTTACAACAAGCTCCATTGAACATGATTTAAATAGAGCACTCCGATCACTAGTTTGTCATGCTCCCCCTCCGCTATTTGCTAATCTGAACATTTGAGCCTTGGCTCTACGGACTTGTTAGAAGAAGAAAATCCATGCTACCAACTTATCCATAATATCATAATCAAAACAGCAGTCGCAGATGGCATGATAATGCCGTATACTCTAAAGATGGAATCACATCTTGATATGATGAAATACGCAAAACTCAAAACAGAACAATCTGTACGGATATACATTTCAATTTTGCTGAAGCATAAATTTGGGAAAACATTGGGGGG
>VOPJ01013079.1:0-12710 GCA_014673585.1 Semibalanus balanoides | reverse complement strand
GCGGGATTCGAAAATGAATAAACTTCTGAGGTCATGAGGTTGCTCTGAGGTCAAGTACGAGCTCTGCTTTATTGTTGACGCTGTAAAGCGGACTAATCATGAGCTCTGAACGTATCTTCCCAGGCAGCTGGGCTGGAATATATACCACTAACATCAATCAGAAACCGCCCCACTTTCTCACAGAGGGTGGCATTAATCAGTCCATATTGCAGGGAGCGCAAAGCTCCCGCTTCCACCTATTGTTATTTCTCTCTATCGGCTCACGAAACGGAGCTGGGAATATCGCTCCTCCCATCTGCGGATTCAATGATGCAGTGACACGCACGGCCGGCCCGAATTATTCATCCTGGGATAGTTAATGGAAGGAGAAGTCGGAGAGACAGCGTTATCCGGAGGCCCCGGAAGACACAGCGGGCTTTCCCAGGGCGGGACGGCGTCTGGGGTTGGTAGAATATGCACCAGATAGAGCTCGTAATCCCATCTAGGAATGGTGGCTGGAGTGGCTGGAATGTGTTGGATTTGTGGTTGGATTAGGGCTGGATGTGATTGACGATGGTTCGGGTGATGGTCGGTGTATTGGTCGGGTGATGGTCGGGTGATGGTCGGGTGATGGTCGGGTGATGGTCGGGTGATGGTCGGGTGATAATTGGATGACGGTGAAATGACGATTCAATGACGGTGAAATGACGGTGAAATGACAGTTAAGTGACGGTCAAATGATGGTTAAATTAAGGCCAAGGTACCGTTCAGTTCAGTTCAGTTCAGTTCGCTTATTGAATATGACTTGACTTTGTTTATTGAATATACCGTCGAATATGACTGCCGAATGTCAGTCGAATCGAGGTCAAATGAGGCCTCGAATGTGGGTTTAATAACGGTCAAATGACGGTCGAATTATTGACACTGGTCTTAGTCGCTGCAGCTTAAAGATCCTCTCTACGCGCGTCCGTCTGCCGTCCTTCTCCGTGCGATCCGTCCGTCGTCAAGCGGCGGCAGACAGCAGCTGACGGGACCAAAATAACTCCCACCGCCGCTAGAAACGACACGCTGGTGACAAACGATCCTCACCCGAGTCACATGGCTGTGTCACCTGTGTCACCTGTGTCTGCTAGAAGCGACACGCTGGTGACAAACGACCCCTCAACCGAGTCACATGGGTGTGTCACCTGTGTCACCTGGCTATGTCACCCGAGTCACACGGCGGTGTCACCTGTGTCACCTGTGTCTGCTAGAAGCGACACGCTGGTGACAAACGACCCCTCACCCGAGTCACACGGGTGTGTTACCTGTGTCACCTGGCTATGTCACCTGTGCCACATGGCTGTGTCACCCGTGTCACCTGTGTCTGCTAGAAACGACACGGTGGTGACAAACGACCCCTCACCCGAGTCACATGGGTGTGTCACCTGTGTCACCTGTGTCTGCTAGAAGCGGCACGCTGGTGACAAACGACCCCTCACCCGATTCACATGGCTGTGTCACCTGTGTCACCTGTGTCTGCTAGAGGCGACACGCTGGTGACAAACGATCCTCACCCGAGTCACATGGGTGTGTCACCTGTGTCACATATGTCACCAGTGTCTGCTAGAAGCGACACGCTGGTGACAAACGTCCCCTCACCCGAGTCACACGGCTGTGTCACCTGTGTCACCAGTGTCACATCGCCGTGTCAGCCGGATGACGTCAGGCATCCGTCGCCGAGCGCGGAGTGATCGGGGTCACCTGGGTGGTTTATCGCATGCCACCATGCCGCCAGCGACACGCCGACACGCCCGCTGCCCAGTCGTGTCAAACGTCGTCGCTCGGTCGAAACGCCCAGTCACGGCCGATGGCGAGGTATGGTGGCACGGGCCGGCGTCAGCGGTGTCGGAGGGAGGCGCTACTCTGTCGGAGGGAGGCGCTGCTCTCAGATGTGCCGCCGCTGAATTAGCGAGAAATGAGCAGAAAATTGTGTTGACTCGGACATTCTGTGCTAGAAATATGTCAATCTGTTTGTAATGTCATGGAGTTTACAACGTTGGCATGGCATAGATGACGCTTAAAAGACGACTAAACCTTGGCCAAATAATGTCCCTTTCCTCAGGTTTCTTTCCTCCTTTAAGTTCGCTGCTCTTCCAAACAATAACAAAGCACATCGTCCTGGCTGGTTCACTAGCGGCAGCACTTATGCCCGGTTCCCGTCCAAGCCTCGTGGCTTTGAACTCCACACTGATAGGTCGCCTCGGCCATCTCTTGGCACGCGCTCAGCGTCGTGTCCCTACTCGTTTGTCATGTTTTGGCTGGCGACTGACGCGCCTGTCTCATACCGCTGACAGCTGCCAACTGGAAACGGGATACCCAGAGAGGCACTAAAATGATTGGCATCGACGTGTAAGACACGAATTACTTGTGAGGGGAGGTTTTCACCAGAGATGTGACTAATGGTGGGCTAATTTCTGCTGATGAGGTGCTGAGGCGACTGGCGAGTACTGAGCCATCAGTGAAATGGATGTGTATCGAGCTGCTTATATATGAGATGGTGATGTTTGCCAACTGACATAATGATGGAGTGAATGTGAACTTGAATAATCAATAACATGATAACTTTGTTCTATGTAAGCAATGGCCGAAATTCAAGAATCAATCTTTCGTTATTACAACATCTTCAAGATTCCTGAAGATGTTGCAAAAAGAAAGACTCGATTCCTTAATTTAGCCATTGCTAACATAAGCGAATGAAGCCAAATTTTTATGATCCCCGTCTATATTAGCAGCTGCATTTAAACAGCATATTTAATATTGACTATTTGCGTTATGAATGTATTTTATATTACTGTGTATTGTAAGCCAGAAAACAACATTAACTGTTTTCACGATGGATTATTTTGCGCGAAATGTTTTAAAACATTCTAAAATGTTTTAAAATGTTTAAGTAGTAGCCGTTTTCACGATGGACTAATTTGCGAGAAAAAAAATAACCCTTGCCCTACGGGACAATAGGGCGAGGGTTAAAACATTTATCGCAAATTAGGCCATCGTGAAAACGGCTACTACCAAAACATTTTAAAATGTTTTAAAACATTTCGCGCAAAATAATCCATCGTGAAAACGGCTATTGTGTACCTACCTGTTATGTGAGCCATTGTATGTATGTGATTGTACACTGTACGTACAGTGTAGTGCAAATTCATTGTCCACTTTATCGACACCACCCGATGTCGATGCGCCCGGCGAATAAATCCTTCGTGAAAACGGCTAGTAGCAGTCCTTTCAGTGCACTATTCGAATACATCCTCCATTTCTCCGGGGCGATGTTTGTTTTCGTCTGCCGGAAGCTAGCTTTGAAAGTATTCTTAAGAAGCCTTGCTTAAGCGCACCCATTTAATGAAATGTCAACATTGTTCATCGGTGCTGTCTGTCGGTGCCACACGCAGTGCAATCTAATGAAAGTATTTATGTCCTTTTCCTGATACAGGGGGCGAGGGATAAAGTAATCGCATTGGATTACACTGCATGCAGCACCGACAAACAGAGACAGAGACAGAGGTGGTGTCGATGAAGTGGACAGAAAATTTGCACAGCACTGTACACATTGATCATAAAGCAAACATACTCATTGTTTATGTCTAATGTCAGCTGTTATTTGCTTTTACGTTCAACCAGATTGCAATCGTTTGTTCGTAACTCTTTGACGTGTTTATGCGGAGAAACACAATACGATCAACGAACACCTTTTTAGCACCGGATGACAAATATACAATCGAAAAGAAAACAAGCGAAAGACATGTCACCGAGTTGTTCTGTGTTAGCAGTGATTTGTGATGCTGTCTGATGTCATTCATTTCTCAACAGCCAGCTGTCTGTTGCGTTACTCATCACCCGGCTGGCAGCAGCTGGCCACAGACATGCTATTTTCCTCTACCATCCGTCTATCAGCATTCGTCACAACGGGTTTCGAAAGGCGTCGGGTATTCTGTGGATGCTCACGAATTGAATCTGATTTTTGTAAACTGAAACTGCAATATAAACTTGTATAGCATATAAAGTAATTTTGTAAGCTAACTCAGTATAGTATGACAACCAGTACCAATAACAATATAAGCAGCGGTATTTATATCGCTGGTTGTCATTTTGCGCTTCTCGCTTATATTAAAACATAAAAGTGTTAGTAATTTCAATAATGAGTATAAAGCTTTTGGAATGGCTTGAACGGACTTATTTCCGTCCTTTTTAAAAGTAAAGTGATTTGTTCAACAAAAACTGTTGAAAACAAAAGTTTTAATTTCTCTACCCGTCGATCTTAGGGTTATTGCCTCCCAGAAAGTTGAACAATCGCCTGACAATATGAAAGCAAGTAGCAGCCAGTGCTCGCAAACACCACACGCCCAATGATACGCTAGTAGACGGAACTTGAGACAGTTGGTTACTTTGAAATTGATTTCACCGAATCCAGGACTCAGCAATATTCTACAGAAATGGGTTTGGCTTTTGAAGAATCAATTCTATGCTCGCGTGCGTCCAATACTGTTAAGCCCGGGCTACACTATGCGTGATAGTCTGCATTCTGCAAAGTGAAACGGTTTTGCAAGTTTGCTTATTTTGCGTAACCTGAAAATGCTCGGTTGATAGGAAATTCATTGACTGAGCCACACTGGAACAGTATGAGAAGTCCACATATGTACAAATATGTCACGCAAACTTGCAAAAGACGCTCTGCAAATCACGCAAATAAGTTCAGAATCTTGAACTATGTTTCGTGTTTTGCAAGTTGCGTAGTCTATAATAATTGGTTGGCATCAGTGGCAGTCTCTCTTGCTAGGTTTTGCATGCCTACCTATAACAGTAGATATCATGATAAGTCAAAGAGCATACAGGAAGAAAATGGAATAAATCGGTTTATTTGTGTTTTTCCGGCCTACACAAATCCCGGACGACCGTCAGCAAAAAATGCAAACTTGCAAAAACTGTGCAGACTTTCCGGAACGATCACGCATAGTGTAGCCTGACCTTTACATGTAGACGGTTGTATGAAGTCATGCGACCACGTGATTTATGAAAATCATAATACATTTTAAAGCTAATTATAGAACATCAATAATTACTTGGAAAGGACATTTTAATACTAACACAACACATTCTTAACCATATAAATTATATTTCAGCACTCAGCAGAATAATTGTTTGATTAACTGTTTAGTTCTTTGAGCTAGTTTAAATAAATACACAACAGAGGCATATCAACAAAAGCGCTCTAAACCCCACGCATCAATCACTCTGTGTATATTTTCGGTTGATCGAGCCCCGACACAGTCATGATCATCAGAATCACGAGCTAAGGAGACGTCATACATCAAATGCACCATGCATCAGTTGCAACTGTGACTGACGTAGTTGGGTTCGCTGGTGGTCTGTGCGGAACAGCAACCGCACCGGCAACTCGGGATTATCGCATGACGCACGCGTTCCTCCCCCTGTCTCTGTCTCCCCCACCTGCGTTATGACCCCCTGTCTCCCCCCACCTGCGTTGCGACCCCCCCCCCGTTCAGTTGCCAGGCTACGATCGGAAAGAAGGGGCCGTTTGACAGAAGCTAAAACACTTCAGAGCTCAGACGATATGCGCTTTGTACCTATAAGCCCCAATCAATCATCATCATCACGTTTATTGTCGACTTCAGGCACTGTGTGACACAACAACTGCAGACGTGGTACAAAAGCATCAAATGTGCTTAAATGCAGCACTGAATGTGCTTAGGCCTAACGATAGGTTGCGTTTTTATAGCCAAAGAATGTCACGGATATTACTTGTCACTAGCCAGTATGATTATGCATTTTCCGCGTCGTTGCATGCCATCTATTTGGTGTCTGTCCAATTAAAATTCACAATGTGCAACAACACTTCCGAGACAAGCCATTTCAGCCAACTTCCACCATCAAAAACAAGGCGGAAACCTCAGAACTACATCTAATGTGAATGTCATTTCATTTCCCCATAGTTACACAAAACAGACAACACTTACCATGTTTCCGTATATAGAGAGAAATTTATCTTCATAAACAAATCATTTCAGCTAACATCCACCATTCAAACCAAGGTTTCAACTTTGAGAAGCAACTATTTAAGTGTCAATTCAGTTCCGCATAGTAACGGAATCCAGATATAAATTCAGACACTGTCTGTGGTCACCCTATTCACATGAGCCAATCATGGCGCTATCCATAGTAACTGAAGCGAATACCGTATTCCTCACTCTATATCCCAAACACACATCGAGCGATACTCCTCGGGATCACGTGCTATATTCCTCGGGATCACGTGCCAGTGGCCAGCTAAGTGCCACGGGGGCCGTTTGTGGGCTCCCCTGTCCATGCGACGTTCGTGACCAGAAAGAATTACTGGGCGGACCGCATGGAGGATCGGTGGGCGGAGGGGAGCGATGTGGTCTAAGTAGACGGAGACGGAGGGGGAGCGATATGGTCTGGGTAGGAATTATAAACACAAAATACGTCGCCGTTCGGGGCCAAGTTAATCCGTGCAATGCATCACGGATTCTTATTAATGAAAAAAATAACAAAAGTTGTCGAGAACACTATATAGATCACCATCCAGCGACAAGCTAAACTGCCAATTATCATAATGCACCTTTGCAAACGTTTGCTGACTGTTCATAGAAGTTTGGTACATATTAACAAATGATAGAGTGCATGAAGCATATAATATTTATTTATGATAAATAGCAATGGCCCGTATTCAGGTCGACTGAATACGGGCCCAGGGCTGGTCAAAAGTGTGATCATGATACATAAAGCAGGCGCCAGAAAACGCCCTTTTAAGCAGACTTGTAACGACTTATATTTTTTCATTCGACTCAAGTCTGACTCAACAGCCAAAGAACTGACTCAACTCTAGACTCAAGTGGTGTTTTAAAAGAAAATGAGTCGAATCGACTCATGACTCAAGTGCTGTTTATAATAATTAAATCGACTCGACTCTTGACTAAAGTACATTATTCACAAATTGATTCGACTCGACTCAAAAATACATTTGAGTCGACTCAATTTGACTCATCACTATTCATAGGTGATCAGTCAAATTGATTATATTGAGTCGTCGGGTGTCAATAAAAATCGCATTTTATCTAGTGTTAACTGGTTTGCTCAGGTAAAGGGGTGTCACCCCAGTAACCCCCTTGGCATGTCCCTGTTGCATTTGACTCACATTTGTTTCAGTCGACTCAATTCTGGCTCACAACCGAATAACTGAAAATATTGTAAAACACTTTAAAATGTTTTAAAACATTTAAAATGTTTTAAAATGTTTTAGTAGTAGCCGAATTTACGATGGACTAATTTGTGAGAACAAAATTGTTTTAACCTCGCCCTATGGGACCATAGGGCGAGAGTTATTTTTTTCGCAAATTAGTCTATCGTGAAAACGGCTAATATAAAAACATTTTAAACATTTTAAAATGGTTTAAAACATTTTGCGCAAAATAATCCATCGTGAAAAAGGCTATTATTCATATTTTCCACTTTCAAGTCTTTTTTGGCTTAAATTTTACACTTTGATACCTAAGCAAAGATGACATTTTGCGACAATGGCGACGACCCAACGAGCGTTGCTGAGAGCGTCGCCCCAGCCGCAGACCTCGATGTCGATGGAGCCGCCATGGAAGGTGAGCTGAATCACGTTACTGATAAGTTTGAAAAAGGAACTCTTTCAACCCTCCCCTAGGTCAAGGGGTCACTTTTTCGGCCAGGTTTGATCGGGCACCACCGAGACCGTTTTTACCAGCCCTGTAGCAATGTGTAAGCAGGCTAATTTTAGCTCGGCCAGTAGATTCGTTACCAAGTACCACATTTGTGACACCGACCATTATAAGCGTGGAACGCTTTTTAACTTATACTTGAAATATCTTTCGGTAGGAATATTTATACACAAAATATGATCAATTTACAATATATTTTTGAATCTGCTGTCGATTTCAAGAAATACACTCCATTTTTGTAGACAAAGTTCATTCAAAATCGTATAATAATAAGACAAACATGTTAACATGTTTTTCAGAATTCAAAAATGTATTCTGCTTGACGGTCGCTCGGCAAAGTATGTTCCGACCTGTTTGTGTCCCCGTGTTTCCAGCGGAACATTTTGGCACGTGGAGGCCAAACGGCCGGGCCGATTTAGAGGTGGGTGGCACCGTGTGATACGGCAAAACAGATGATGGTACCATTTGCGGGTCAATCGATAACCCGTGGCATGTGCTAAGTGACAATAAGTGGGCGCCTGCAAGTTTTATTCCGGCCTCTTTAGGTCACACGGTTGGTGACACAAATTTGATACTCGCAGGTCACGTGCGCGGTACAGCTCCCGGGTGTCCATTGTGGTAGCCGATCCCGGGGAGGCAAAATAAAAACACCAGGGGGTAAAATCCCCTGAACATAGGGTCGTCTATTGCCTGTGAAAATTGAGATAGTGAAGCATAAATCGGTGTGCCGGTAGAGCTCTCTGAGCGCTTTCCTGCGATGCATCACTAGGGGTGATGCGTGGTAAGAAGCACGTGCCAAATGCAAAAAGGTAAGTTTGGATTCACAGACAAAACAGATGTCAGAGACACCATATTTGGAGGTCTCTCACAAGCCATCACGAACACGTCCGAGTGCCAATGAGGTCGGTACACCCCCCCCCCCCTTGGAGAACCACGACCCTCAGGGAACCACCAGGGGTCCAAAAATGGATTGTTTTTGTTTATTTTTCCTTTTACGATTTTTACCTCAAGGTACTGCAATCGAGCAGTGCTGGCCACTAGTTATTTATTTTAAAGCCCGATGCAGTTGCTTGCAGCGTTCGGCTTTCCAGGGGCGCAGCCAGGGGCAGAGGGGGCACGTGCCCTCTCCCATCGGACCCACTTTCATACTAAACCAAATATCGGCAACATCCCTGTTAGTGACTTTTTAGGGGCCTGCAAAATATAGTGGTCTAAATCCGGGGGATATTTTTCGCACATTTTTTCAGGGGCCATTTGCCGAGGCTGGCCCCTGGGGATACTTGTTCTTCCTCCCTCTTGTGAAGGTTCTGCTGCGACCCTGCATTTCCATCCGTGAACTAACACTCGCTAGCCACACTAATCAGCGAGTGATAGACTGCGTGCCGCAGTACACTTGCTTGCACTGTGCCGCCAGTTACATTGCCTGCGATGCCGGAACAGCGTGAGATGGGTAGCCACTGTGCCGCAAGTACAATTGCTGAGGATGGCGGAACAGGCCGTGTGATGGGTACGACTGAGCCGCAGTACATCGCTGTGATGCGGAACACGGCGTGATGAGTGGGTAGACTGAGCGCGCGCGCAGTACATTGGCTGTGATGCGGAACAGGCGTGATGCATGGGTAGACTGAGCCGGCAGTACATTGCCTGTGCATGCGGAACAGCCGTGAGCGACTGGGTAGACTCGTGCCCGCAGTACCCTTGCTGGTGATGTCGGACAGGCGGATGATGGGTAGACTGACGCCGCACGTACACTTGCTGTGGATGCCGGAACCAGGCGTGAGTGTGGTAGACACTGAGAGCCGCCAGTACATTGCATGCGACTGCGGAAGCAGGCGTGATGAGGTAACTGCGAGCGCAGTACCATTAGCTGCGATGGCGGAACCAGGCGTGAAGAATGGGTAGATCTGAGCCCGCAGTACAACTTGCTGCGACTGCGCCGGAACAGGCGTATGACTGGGTAGACTGAGCGCAGTAACAGTTGCTCTGTGCATGCGGAACTAGGCCGTGCATAATGGGTAAGCCACTGAGCCCGCAGTACATTGCTGTGATGGGAACAGCGTCGAGGATGGGTAGATCTGTGCGCAGTAGCACCTTGCTGTGATGCGGAACAGGCGTGAGGGATGGGTAGATCCCTGTTGCGCGCAGTACAATTGCTCGTGATGCGGCGAACAGGCGTGAGGAGGGTACGACAGACTGGAGCCGCAGTAACCAATTGCTGCGACTGCGGAACAGGCGTGATGATGGGTAGACTGTGCCGCAGTACATTGCTGTGATGCGGAACAGGCGTGAGGATGGGTAGACTGTGCCGCAGTACATTGCTGTGATGCGGAACAGGCGTGATGATGGGTAGACTGTGCCGCGTAGCACATCAGCTTCGAGGCGCCTCTGTTCTGGCTGGCGCTCAGAGAAGACCCAGTGGAATAAGGAGCGGGGTTAATTTATAAACAGAGCCTGCGGTTGATGGAAGTGTTTGTGAGAAGTGTTATTCTGTTGCGCGCATAATGAGGAGCCATACGCTGGTGAGTGGGAGTTGTTGGACAAATACTTCCGTTTGTGGTGCTATCACCTCCATTTAGCCACTCCAGAACACAACTGCTGCATATTAAGGTGTATTACTGTCATGTCACCAGCCAAGGAGTTAAGGATAGCAGTTAACACTTGGAGATCCATATTCCATAACCATTCAGAATACAAAGCAATAGAATCCAGTGGCGGTGCAGCGGAATCAAGTAGAACAAATCAAGCAGAGACAAAAAACATGACCAATTCAGATAGGACTTCGGGAGTTCAAATTCATCTATTCAGAAATACTGATCCAATCTAAATTCATCCATTTCTTTCAGGGCTGATCTGTAATAAGCTAATGCAAAATATAGTGGTCTAAATCCCGGGAAGAAGGCCCACGGTCGAAAATATATGTTGTATTTTATTTAAATATTTCTTAATTATTGAGCATGAGGTTAAACCTTTGTTTAATACATTAAGTTAGTGCATAGAACATTCCACTCACCAAGCATTCCAATCGGTAGGTCATCGGGTGCCACTCCAGAGCTTCCCTGCACACTCTGAGTCACAATCCAGACATAGTTTTTCCCTGTCGAAAGAAAGCATGGACGTTGTGAGACATTCCTTTGCGATAAAATGCTTCTTAGTGATCAGATATAATGCATTAGGATTTGTGTAGTGCGCTGATGTATTTACATCACATTGATATGAATAAAATAAGCATCCAAGACAGATCAGAGTTCAAAACATAAATGTGCTCGTTATCTGGCAGGTGTTATCATTTTCATTAGCAGGTGCCCATAATAATAAGTGCCATTTGAATTGATCAGTTGCCACTGGCTGGCAGTGGCACGAATCCCGAGCAGTTCTGAGTGAACGACGTCTTCGTGACGCTCCTAGCAGCGGTGTGATTTATAACTACATCTTTCTGATATAATTTACAACAGCTCGTAAATTTCATGCTCTTCAAGCGCTTGGTTACATCGTTACACGGTAGATCAGAGTATATATTTAAACTCATATAACATTTATTATTTAGGCTCATGCGAGGACATTTATATCAGTAAGTAAGCTCTACATTTTTAACACTATAAATACTGGTATGTCTTCATATACAAACTAAACTAAATTACGCATTTTTATTCACACCAGTTTCTCATGACTGCTAACCGATGACACAGTTTTCTCACCTGTAAGACCTTCTGCCTTCGCTAGTCGCATGATATCGATCGCCTCATCTCGCGTCGAATAAAGCAGGATGATTCTGGCATCTGATTGGCTGAGTTCCGACAGATCAGCGGCGTGATTGGACACGGTTAACGTCCCGATGATCGTGAACCTGCAGCACAAAATGACGGAATGGGGTTAGCTGAGACGACGAGTACAGGCTACTGGAGCATTAGATTAGGCAGATCATATGTCACTGATACTGAAGCTGTATGGGGGTACTGATGCTGTATGACCAAACTGCTGTATGACAGGCTGTAGGTATGATCAGACTGACCCTTTTTAATCAGCACATCTCCACCAATTCATAAATGTACGACAAGCCAATATTTTGCCAATGGGATCTTCAGAAGCCCATCTCAAAATACCGCAATTCCCCGTTGGTTCATGTGGCCACGGCCACGGCCTAGCCACGAACCATGACTTAATTGACGTCATCACTCAGAAATGCCAAGGGACTGGGTACTCGATTCGCCACTAGCAGCATCCCGATTATCGAGGATCTTCGCGCACGTACGGCAGAGGCGGCGCCACCAGATTTTACCTGGGGGGGACAAAGTCGAAAGCGGGCCTCCTTTTCCCAGGGGGCCTCCTCCCCCAGGGGGCCTCCCTGGTTGTAGGGGCCTCCATTGAGTTGCTGCTACTAAAGCGATGCCGATGTTAAAGGGAATGTTTCACATTAACATTATATTTGAGTTGAGATAGCCATTTTGCTGAATTTGCATTGAAATTAAGTACTGTAGAAGTTAAAACACCCGCAGAGGTCCAATTGAAAGTAAATTTGAGTTTGGTTTTGACATCTGCAAAAAATAAGGCCCTAGTGTATTAGTATCGCCCGCTTAAAGCCGATGGTCGTCATCTCTCTTTATTAACATGATTGATGAAAGTAGACCTGTTTTACATTTGGCTATACATTAGCCCATACACCTACGTCACACACACTGCACCGCGTGAACGGTTTTCTATATTTCCCAAACATCTCCTTCAACTACTGACGTCATCAGCCCAATACTAAAACCTTAGTTTTTCATGAAATTGGACGCATGTTTGTGAGAACAATTCACGAATCGTGTCTCGGGCCCAGCAATTACTTCATATTTTGCACCACAAGCGGCGTACATTGGACAACTTTCAGAGAAGTGAAATATTCCCTTTAATTTGCTTCTCTAATGGTAACACATGGCGAGATCTACCTATTGCTCTTCGGTATCTCCGAAATCGGAGCACCAAACA
>VOPJ01013078.1:0-25444 GCA_014673585.1 Semibalanus balanoides | reverse complement strand
TGACTGTCCAAAAAATATATTTGCCATTCATCAAGTTTCTGACGGTCACTTAGAATCCAAAGCCGGCAAACTGGAACAATAGTAGGTATAAGGTAAAATTTAATAATTTTTAGGGTTTTCAAGACATGTGTATAAACAGCAGATGCTTCTAAAACACGACAAGCAAGTTATTTCTTTTTTATCTCTCCACAGTAGAGACTAAACTTCAAATTGTGCCCGCTAGGACATGTCTATAGACTATTCGGATCCTATTTATATCCCCACACGTGCATTTATAAAAAAGAGAGCACGTGCAGCTATCTCATCTAGGAAGTTGTCAGCCCGTACATTCAAACGACAATTTGATTTTGAAAATCTGTTCCAGACATTTCGGTTGAACGTATCCTGGAAAATATCGGAATCGCACCAAAAGCACAAATACAATTGCGGACATTACCTAACGTATTCATCGGAAGTTCACTTCCAACTTTGCATATTGCAATTAAATAACTGATCAAAAGCATAGCCACACATTTTCAAAAAACATTAATAGACGTTCTCACGATGGATTATTTTGCGTGAAGTGTTTTAAAACATTTTAAGATGTTTTGAAATGTTTTAGTATGAAAGTTTTAGTATACTTATTCTTTCCTTAACTACGCAACTTTGTGTGCAAGCGATTTTTGTCTTGAATATCTCTTCTAAAATTTGGGTGATTTTTGTTGGTAAGAAGTATAAGTATGCGCTACAAATTGCGGTTTGGTGGCAACTAGCAAGATAGAGTTATGTATAAGGTTAGCTTGAGTGCCAGCTCTTCACCTACTGACACTTTTTCAGAACATTCTCGAAAGCTTCTATTCGTCGGTCAGCTACGCTATGGTCGCTCAACAAGCGAAACTCCCCTGACTGCGATATTAATGACTCGCCTCCAGCGAATCGTTTCTAGCGCATTATTGCGCCATGCGAAGCAGAACCTGTGACCATGACGCTGTTTCAGAATTGAGTAACTTATGGCGATATTGCTTAACTGAACGACGGACTCTAGAGGCATATGTTGCTTTAGATTAAAACGAACAATTTGTGGTATCATATCTGGTAAAGACGCTGTTTCATGTTTCCACATCTCTTGAGATAATGATAATTCCGCCTAAATCAGTAGACTTATTTTTATGGAATATATCGTTATACAAATAACTTTCATAGGCTAAAACATTTCAAAACATATTAAGATGTTTTAAAACATTTCGCGCAAAATAATCCATCGTGAAAACGGCTAATATGCACCTTCTCCATTCTCTTGCTTTAATATCACTCAGAAGTCAGAACTGACTAAAATCAAAGGTCGAAACTTGACGATGTCGACAATCTCTTGAGTCCATTTGTCAGCATCCGTTTAATCATTTGCAAATCAGCACTTTTCTAGTATCCTCTTATCATACTATCATAGTCATCTTTCTTTGTAGGGTCATTCTTTGTAGGATCATTATTTGATATGCGCTTGGATCGTGTTTTAAATACTCCAGTTCCCTATATGACGCGAGGTGAGTTCGATCATGGATGACTGACGGGCTTCCGTAGCGCGATTTTCTTTCGGTCGGGAGGAGCGGCGCCGCAGCGTTTTTGTCGGTGGACGGTGGGCGGTCTCTTACGGAAGTCCCCGATACAACGACACTGAACGACGGTCTGGCGGTCCACCACCGGATATCCGTCACGGTCACACAGTCATCTCAATAGATCTGTAACTTTTCATAACAAATGAACCTTTTATTTCCAAAATTCAAGGGATGTTATTTTTAAATCCCAGTTGATTATATACTTCACAATACAATAAAAATGTCTTATTCTTTTTGCTATATCTTTATTCTACATTTACAAATGTTTTGTTACAGTAACATCAGTGAACCGATTACACTTTTGCGTAACTAGAGTGTGTTGTGCTTTAAACCATGTTTTATTCGTGGCGCAGGATACAATTATGCTTTGCTTAATAAATCAAGGTTGGATGCCTTTAAATTACATCCAACGGTTCGCGCGGGAAAAAATGGTTCGCCTCTTCTTGATGTTCCGGTCCGTCACCAGCTTGCTCGGAGCCATCGATCTCCACTCCACCGCTTCCCACTGCGACGTGGGTCCTCTGGGACGTGGGCCCTCCACTGCAGGACTCCTAGCTCTCCACTCCACCGCTTCCCACTGGGACGTGGGCCCTCCGCTGCAGGACTCCAGCTCTCCACTCCACCGCTTCCCACTGGGACGTGGGCCCTCCGCTGCAGGATTTCAGCTCTCCACTCCACCGCTTCCCACTGGGACGTGGGCCCTCCGCTGCAGGATTCCAGCTTCTGCAGCACCTTCTTTGGTGCGGTCAGCAGATCATCTCACCAACAGAGTTTACCCGGAGTCTTCCGGACTACACCAGTTACTTTATTTCTTTGGACTCTAATCAGTGTTCTTTGATTCAACTAGGCACTACTGGACTCCACAAAGTATTGATGAACTGTGTTCTGCTAGCAGCGATAATTAATGCTAGGCTCCGCTGAATACTGTTCATCCCCAATGAGTGCCTCTGAGCCACAATGAACACAACCGTGCTCCACTAAATCATATCAAATCGTTAGTGGTGGGCAGCATTATTACAAATATAGTTCCGTTACTCACTACTCCGTTACTCATAAAAGTAGTTTCGCTATCGTTACTCCGTTACTTTGAGACGAATTTAAAGAAAGTTGCTTTAATATGTTACTCCGCTGCTTTATTTTCACCATCGCCTCGCATACTTGCTATTTCGTTGCAAAGTGGCCAACTCCCCCACGCTCTCTTGGCTAGATCAAATTTTGAAATACAATGTACTTTTTCTCATAGAGAAATGTCCATGGACATGGGAATCAGCAGAGATATTGACCGAAACTTCTTTCGATTAGGTTTTGTATGCTTTCAACTCACGGGTTCTGAAAAGCTCATAAACAGGGTCTACGGACCAATGAGTTTGCCGAATATGGAGCTTGTCTACAGGCACGTAGCCATGATTTTTATCTGGGGGAGCTGGCCCACGCCAGTGGTAGAATACAATGTTGTTTCTCAGCCATATGTTGTTGAATGAGGCGGGAGGGAAGGGGGGGGGATAGCAGGGGCGGTCCAGCCCCTAGTTTTTTTGGGGGGGGCAACGTTTTTCCGGCAAAAAGGTACCCCCCCAAACATTTTTTTTTCTTCACAGATTTGTGGCTTTTCACCTTATTTGGCATTAGAGATTACAAAAATACTATTTTTCCCGATTTGTTTTTTTAAATACTTTTTTCGGAAGAAAAAAATCGGGGAAAAATCGGCGAAAAAAAACTTTTTCGTTTTTTGGGGGTAAAAAATCGGGAAAAAATCACGTAAACACACAGAACACCAATTTCCAGCATAGCATATACACACGCAGCGTAATCAAATAATAACGTTTTCTCATACCAACTCGCAAGGGCGTCACCGATAATTATTGAGGGGGTCGGATGAAATGACGAAAAATCGTATATCCGTTCAGGGGCGGATCCAGCCTCTCGGTTTGGGGTGGGGCCAACTTTTTCCTGCAAAAAGGTACTCCAATTTTTTTCTTCACGGATTTGGCCTTTTCACCTTATTTGGCATTAGAGATTAAAAAAATACGATTTTTCTGCTTTTTTTGGATTTTTATTTATTTATTTATTTTTCGGAAAAAAAAACTTTTTTCGGAGAAAAAAAAATTCGGGGAAAAATCGGGAAAAAATTTTCGTGTTTTTGGGTAAAAAATCGGGGAAAAATCACTTTAAAACACACAGAACACCATTTCCGTAGCATATACACACGTAGGTAATCAATAATAACGTTTATCTCATACCAAACTCGCAAGGCGTCACGAATAATTATTGAATGGGGGTCGGATTGAAATGACGAAAAAACGTTATCCGTTTTGTCTGCGTGCATGCCTTTGCAACATTTTTAATGTAGATTTCAATGTTAAAATACGCATTTGGTTTGATGTTTAGCCGTTAGGTACTTTAGGTGTTTTAGGGCCGATTGTCCAGTCATATCGTTCGCGTCGCCTTTTCGGAACTCGGCACGGCCATGTCTTAACTTGTAGCCAGCTTGAAAAATCAACCCTTCGCCTCAGGGGGGGCCTGACCAAGGCCTCCGTGATGTTTTTCTGAAATCACTTTTTACTCATGCGGCGCATCTTGCTGGATATTTCACTAGCCTGAGTTGACAACAATTATACGTATGCTGGCAAAAAATTTACTGAAATTGGTCCAGTCATTTGGGAGAAAATGACGTTTTAGTGACGATTATAGTTAGTGGAAAGACGGTAACTATATTGTAAAAATCCTAGAAAATAGAGATTTGCAGCAAATTGCTAATAGAAAGCGACAAAGATCGAAAATGCAATTTTAATTAGGACAGGCCAACTCGGAGTTCCGAAATTTTGGGTTTCTAACCCATAAAAACCAAAAAAAATGGAAGAATCACTAAAAAAAATGTCAAAGATTCGGAAAAACCAAAAGATAAGTGAGAGAACTAAATATGGGAAATACCCAAACCAATTCAAAGCAAGACTTGCCAATAAACTATTTTGTGATTGACTGATGGCCTCCCTAAGTGTACCGAAACTCATGAACGTCTTTTTTTAATCACTTTTTTGGAACTTATTTTGACCAGATTACGAACAATAAATACATTTTCTGTATTTCTTGAGACAAAACTGGTCAAGGGCCAAGCTTTTTATTTACATTTATTAATTTCTCATTTTAAGGTTTTTTGGACGGAGAAAAACACGCTATCTTGGACGTGAATCGAGTCTTCGGTCATTCACTTGACCTGGAAGTTCACCCAATGACTGAAACCGAAAAATTGGCATACCGTTAGATTCCTCACATGACAGGCAACATGCTGGTTCTTACCGCGTTGCTCTTATGATTGCTTGGTTTGCGAGTTAACAGGGAATCCTGCAGCCCCCCCCCCGTACGGCGAAGGGGAAAACGGTAAGACGAGGGTTAATATTGTATGAAGTGCCCTGGGCCAGGAATTACTGTCAAGGAGAGCCTCTGCCATACACTTTAATGAAATTTTTCATTTTTTCTTTCCTAATTGGTGTAAGCAAATTGCGAAAACTGTGTGATGCCGCCGAAGCGGCGAACGAAATTTTTCGTTTTGTATTGTGAATAGCTAATGGATTTTTGGACTGCTTCAAGCTAATTTTAACGATGAAATTGTTATCTTACCTCGGGTACCAGACTCACCATGTTAATACCAAATAGTACCAAATCAGTCCGTATTGAAAATGTGGATATTCACTTATGTCCTTGGGGGGGGGGGCAAAATATATGTTGGCCCCACCCTTTTTCGCTTTGGGGGGGGGGCATGGCCGGATTGGCCCCCCTTGGATCCGCCCCTGGGGGGTAGAATCAGGTCGTCAGAGAATCTAATTTTATCTAGCGTACATGTATTTGCTCAGAAGAGGAGGCATGATGGCCCCCATGCCTCTCAGCTACGTCTCTGCAGTAGGGAGTAGGGAAAGTGACGCGTCTGACGCTATTTTGATCTGGAGCGATTCACAACCAGCGTAGCTTT
This sequence comes from Semibalanus balanoides, assembly GCA_014673585.1. Taxonomy (NCBI): domain Eukaryota; kingdom Metazoa; phylum Arthropoda; class Thecostraca; order Balanomorpha; family Balanidae; genus Semibalanus; species Semibalanus balanoides. The sequence goes on along the minus strand of VOPJ01013078.1, from coordinate 19,888 downwards.
TGCGTAGTGGCGATGCAGTAACCAATGAGGGTTATCCGAAGTGCCAGTCTGCAAAAGGTGGCAAATTTCGACGAGATCTCATCGAGGCAGGGTTGACACCAACACATCACAATTTGGGTAGATTTTGACGATTTTGGGCAGCTTTTTATATTTTTGAGTCAGACATTGGATAGGTGTATTATTATTTGCGGACATATTTATATTTGTATTTTTTGCAGGGCAATGCATTTTAAAAGATATACTATGTTTTACTAAATATAGTGAATTGCTGACATTATGCATTTTTTTTAAACATATCAATATCATAATCAACCAAAAATAATTACCCTGCATTGTAACTATCTAAAATAAAGCAAGTTTTCGCAGTTGATAGTCCAAAAATTACGGGCCGTTAGGAAGAAATGGTGCGAAGTAGCCACCTTCTGTCGTATTTGTGACGATAGTGTACCAGCGTTTATCTTGTTTTCGAGTGCTCTAAGCACGACGAGAGATCATATTTTGGGCATAGGTAAGATATAAATTAAACAATTACAGTAGATAAAACGTGATTTTGCACGACCCTTCCCTTCCCCGTGACCAAGGACCGGAGACCCCCCTACGAAATTAGCCACCCCCAATATTGGGAGCTGGATCCACCAGTGCTCCCTGGATCCGTCCCTGTTCGCGCCCCCAAATCGTTTTCAAAAGTCGACACCGCTGGAATAGTGTATGTTAGCCAGCTATAAGTGTTTATGTTGTCTATTAAGCAAAAGAAACAACAATGGTAAAGGTTAGGTTAGGTTTGATTATATTATATTAAAGCCTCACTGTCACTGTATTTACTGTAAAGGTTAGGTCAGGTTTGATGAAGCTTAACCGCCGAGTTATTGGGGGGGGCATTTATAGCCCCCCCTCCCGTATTCTTGCAATATCTCCTAAACAACGTAGGTATCGTAACCAAACTTTCAGTACCTTGGTTCCAGATTAATTTTACACATGCTGCCTGATGAAAAAGACGCAGGCTATGATAGCAACCGGAAAATGGACGTCAGAGTGACCGTCAGGTTCTGCGTTTTTGTTGAAAAATGAGGGTTTGCAGAAACGCTGCCAAAAAGCACAGTTTTAAGATAAAAACTCAATCGTCAAACACCAAACGACAGGTAATAAGTTTGGCCTATCCAGGACTGCCTATCTCAGATTTTTTCCAAAATTGAAATTCAAAATTTTGAGAATTTCAAAGACATTTTTTTTGGTTTTTGAAAATTTTCAAAAAAAGTTTGAATTTCAAAAAACGGCAATATATGTATTTAGTTTGATCCCAATGAATGTGTGTAGAAATTTGAAGTCAATATCTTCAAAAATGACTGAGTGACAGCCTTTCAAAGACAAAATAAGACCACCTTTACTGTATAACAATAAGCAAAAAAGTGCCAATTTCCGTTTTTTTGTTTTTCTTCTAAATTGTCATGTAAAAAAAAACATGGGTTTCTAAGGTCATTTTTCGCGTTTAACGATAAACGAACCCATAAAAACATGTGTTACCACTCCTAATGACCGTAAATATTCAATTTGACCTCGTATACCTCGGATGACCTTGACCTGACCCAAAGTCAAAATTAGTTTTTAATGTAATTATAGGTGGTTCAGATACACGAATCATACCGATTTACCAAACTTTATTATTTCGTTAAAAACTGATTTTTAGCGACAAATGCGACCAACCGGAACTTTTGTGGCACGGTCAAACATTTTTTATTTGACGTGACCTGTGACGTCATCGGTGACCCTGAGGATGACAATTATTAGGGTTTCTCTCGCAAATTTGATAGGGCTATCGGAATGGCCGTTCGAATTTTAAGATCGGTCCAGAGTTTCGGAGAATCAAGAGGGGGGGCTATAAATTAGCCCCCCCCCAGTAACTCGCGTTTATGAAATATACCCAGTAACGCGCGGGTTAAGTTAACCTGGCACGTGGGCACGTATGGGCACATATGGGCAGCAGGACAGGACTTGTTGTTTTCACCAGTATTGCGTTCCTTAAAGCGAGCTATAATCATGCAGTGCATGTAGTTGGCAAAAAGTGCATTAATATATTTTGAAGGTTTTCTATTAAACAGACAAAAATGTTTAGGTTTTCTATTAAACAGAAGTTAGTATACTTTCACCAGTAGGGGTTCCTGAAAGCGAGCTATATTATGCAACTTCATGCAGCTGTCAAAAAGCGCAATATAATATTTTGAAGGTTTTCTATTAAGAAATAAAAACAATACATATTTTGAAGGTTTCCTATAAACAGAAGAAAAAAATGATGGTACAATTGGGGTCAGGTATTGACAAACACCACAAGGGGCCCTAGCCCGCGGCCGGGCCGGTGCTCGGCGCCACCTTCATCGGGGCCGGGGGGGGGTGTTTAGACACCCCCTTCTAAACTCGGCTCCTATGGCGACCTAGACATAAACCAAAAATACCCGTTCGAGAGCTCGTCAAAAGGGATTTGGAAACTATTTCGGTTAAAAATTTTGGCTCACGTCAATATTTAGAGTCACCCAGAGGTCATCCAAAAGGTCAAATTTTCTCAAATTATTCCATATTTAGGACATATCTCCAGATATCCCAAATATCTCGGAAACTAGATAGCTAGTAGTAATCATGTAAAGAAGCATTAGATAGCTATTTAAGATTGCAATCGCATGTATGTCCTCAAATTTTCATCTCAGGTCATAGTTTGGGGATCCAGAGGTCACAATGTCAAATGTAGTTTTTTGGTAAAATATGTTTCCTGAATAAGCTTTTTATCTAAAAATACACATAACTCAATTCAACACTATCGTGTTCCTCTCGTCAAGACGCCTTTGAAAACATAACATGATGACCTCGTAAGGTCAACTTCTAAATTTGACCTCAGGTCAAGGTCATGGTGACCCAGATAGGTTCATGTTGCATATGGGGCGACGCGGACAGACGATACAAATACAGTGGCTGTATCCGCTCGTCTTCTATCTTCATTATATTCAAGAAGTTATTAGCAAATCATTGCTGATGACCTCAGATACCTCAGGACCTTGTAGAGATCTTTTTAGAAACATCGCACCCTAGGTCATTCAGAATGACAGCTAAAAAAACATGATTCTAAAAAATTTCAGCCTTTATCCAATCATACTTTTCAGAATAAGAAGCATCTGTTTATTTTCCCATTCACTTATAATGGGGGTTGGTCCCAGGAAATTGACCTGACCTTAGGTCACGATATCGGAAAATCCGAGATATACAAACTTAGATTAGTCATGCTTCTTATGAAACCCTGTAAGTACGAAACCATCCGCTAAAAACTGTGGACTTTGGTGGAAACCACAAACGTTTTTGGAGGTGGGGTCACTTGACCTAGCCTGGTGACCTGACCTGACATGGACATATTGTCAAAACTTTTTTGGAAAGGCTGCGACCAAAAGGATGATCGAACAGTACTGAAAATTTTGGCGGGCGCTTACGCGCCCGCCGTTTTTTCCCGATATCTAGGAAAAACCTGGGGGGGGGTGTCTAAACACCCCCCCCCGGCCCGGCGCGGGCTAGACACCAGGTAAGGCCCGTCGTACGGCAGCGAATGACATTGACGTCACGACCACAATGCGGCCTAGACACAAAACAAACAGCTGTTCAAGATGCTAGATTTTTCAAGATTCAAGGTGCTATATTCCCTTTAAGGATATTTACATTTGGAAAGCCACAAAATGTGAGACCAACCTCCCAAAAAGCGAGATTCTGAATTCTGGCACCTTTAGTTTTTCCGTAAGAGGTCTGTGTAGTCGCCTTGCGGCGTCACTGACATTTAAGTATCTTTTGCTTTATTTACAAGATCAAATTCCATTCTACACTTTATTGTCATTCAACTGCTATTTTATGATGTATTTACGCAAGTACTATATTTGGCTATTTCCAGTATGAAGTAGATGCTTGGATGATGCATCTCTCTTACTATACTATTATACAATTGCTTTTTTCTAACTCGGTCGATGCATTCTGATTTTCTCTCCTTGAAGATGACGACAAATTATTCTGTAAGTACACCTTTGGCGACCTTTTCAGATCTGGGACACATGCAACACGTCGTATATTAGATTAGCTACACTTCTTGTGAAATAAATTCCTATTTTTGATCGGCAACGAACACATTTGGCTAAAACACGAAACAAAGGGCAGCATTGCCAAGACATATACAACCTTGCGCAAGCATTTGCTGGGCTGTCTATAAAGACTAACAACCTTAATAATTCTTCACTGAGTCGATTTCGGCCAGGGCCCACGTTTCGTCCTTCAGCAGAACCTCATCAAAGCATCATCAAGGCCTCATCAAAGCTCCATCAAAACTGTATCAAGGCTTCGTCAAAGCTTCCTCTAACGTCTGACCTGACCTCCCACAGCAGTGCGGGTGGCACCTGCATCCTGCAACTCGAATGGTGGTTGCCGGAAGACTCAGGCCCGTCTCCTTCTCCTCCTCCCTTCCACCACAACCCTTCAGCCGATTGCTAGCAAGTTCAGTCAGCGACAGCACCGTGAACCCCAGCATCAAGCTGATGAACCCTCCCGTGTCGCTCAGTAGATTCGCCAACGGGTACGACTTGCGGTGCGTCTCCACCTCCGCTGGGATCCGCGCGGCGACCAGAACAAGGCTGGTGACGTTTATCGCTCTCTTTGGCCTCTTCCGCCGGATCAGGTCGACATCCAGCATTCGGCAGAGGCAGGCTTTCGGGCACCCGCAGCCATTTCCCAGCTCGATCATGTTCAAAGAGACGTTCAGGTGACGCGGCGAGCACTCGACGAGCTGTGGCGGGAAGTTCTTCAGCACCTACGGCGAAGAGCAGTTGTCGGTCCAGAGACGCTCGTGACATTGATGTCTCCACTCCTCCCAGTAGTAGTCAGGAGAGAAGTGACAGGGCGCGCGGCTCACGCTCTCATGGTCGCGCACGTAGGACTTGACGGTAAACTTGCCGACGAAGGAGGCCTTCATGGCGAACTGGCTGTCAGGCTCGACGCCGAGGCCTTGAGCGGCAGGCCGCCGATGCAGATGGATGATCACCACCGAACCCTGCGCCCAGCTCTCACTGGCCGTGCTCAGCTGTATTGGCAGTCCTCTCGTCGACTTGCCCATGGTGAGCACCGTCACATCCCATATGGTGATGTTGGACGTGAACGTGTGAGACAAGTAGTGATCGTGCATCCAGGGACGCTACGAGCCCGTTGTCACCGGCACCTCCCCGCCGGGGAAACTGACGTCCACGCCGACGTCACAGCCTGGTGTACAGGAGAGCAAAAGCTCAGTCAGCTTCCAGACGGAGTTCCACACATTTCTCGCCACGGAGATGTTCTCCCAAGACGGAGCTTCTTCATCCTCTGCAGAAAGCGCGTCCAGTGAGGACCTGCATGATGAGACACTCGGTTCCTGCATGCTCTTCTTTTCGGTGTAGCAGAGCGACATCACCGTAGGTTCGCCGAGGTAGGTTCATCTCCAGGGCCCAATTTTACCACAGCAGCCCAATCTTACCAAGTGCCGTGAATGCGTAAGTACGGCAGTCCAAATAACGCCCCGAGGGCAATAAAATTAACCCATGTCGTACTTGCGTCCATTAGACGCAAGTACGGCAAAATCTTTAGATGGAATCACATAATAGGAAAACGCTGAATATTTCACGTGATATTGCGATTTTAGATAAAGCTTAGTTAAAAGCTGTTATTCTCATACACATAATGGATGGCGTATGAATCTGAAAGCACTTAGAGCGGACACAATTAAAAAAATGAGGAATTAATTAACTATACGCAACGATATCTAGTGGCAGGTATATCTCATTTCTTGTCCAATGCTAGTATATATATATATATATATATATTATAATATATATACTATATATATATATATATAAATATAAATTCAGCCAAAAGTTTGGATGGGATGGATTCCCGATATCAGACCACACTAAGCTAAAGCTTGTTGCGCAGCCTGACACCCACAATCCGATCACGGCAATTCCAGTCACGGGATAATTTTAGAGACGAAAGTTTAACGTTCCCCTAACAACTGAGGACGGTCCGCCCGGCTCGCTGGCTTCATCTGACCTTTGACGCCGCCGCTGCCACAAGCCGCAGGTCATCCCCGCCAGGAGCAAACAGCGAGCGCCGAAGCCGCTCGAACCCATCTTGCCAGGGTGGGTTAGATCTGTAGTCCAGCGCTCTCCCGACTGAGCTACACGGGCGGACTTCCATGCCCCCCAAGTACACCGTCAAGACCATGTATGGTCATTGGGTGGGCATGCAGTCAGCTTTTTGTCGGGGGATGCGTGCATCTACGGCAAATAGTCAGCTGTTTGTGGGGAGATGGGGGATACACAAAAAGGAGGGTTGGTAAGCTCGGGTCCATGAGGTTGATGCAGTGGAGAACCATTAACACCACGCAGATGGTCACCAGAAGACAGCGCACTGGACTTGACCACGATTGAGGTCACCAACGGGGGCGCATCGCGCGAGGGACAGTGGTTACTCAGTGGACAGGGGCGCCCGGCACAGCAGGGTACTGGGCGACTAGGAGCGTCTGGCACCGGGGGTACTGTATAGCTAAGGGTGCCCCGACTTAGCGAGTCGCGTGTGATCGGTACAAAGGGACAGGCGGGTGTAAGGACCATTCTTGGCGTACCACCGTACCAGCCGTGTCCCGACACCCTCGGACACGTCAGTCAAAGCTTTGTGAGGGTGACGTAAACGCGACGCAAACACTGAGTGTGTGCTTGCGTCGCACCCTAAAAGAAGCGAGTCAAATACTGTGATGATGTTTTCGTATGATAACCTTGCCATTCCAGGAACGTGGCAGCGTGTTCGCTCAATGTTCTCAAATCACCTATTCATGTTATTGCATTCATTCATTCCCATTTGGCGAACAGTTTGCTCTACTCCAACGAATGTCTGTGTGGCCAGAATAATTATTCGTGTGCTCCGTACGTTCGGTGTTGAGTCGCATTCTTTTTTGCTTGCCATGTTGTGTGCAGTACTGCGCAGAGTTGTTTCCAAGCATGACGTGTGACGTCACGTGTGACGTCACGTGTGACCTCGCCCTGTGTCAGGAGCGCAGGGTGAGGTCACCCGTCAGTCCGGAGCTACGTGGTCGATGTTTCGATGAGAACGATATCAGCATTGAGTGAAGCGCGTGGTTGACGCGTGTCTCTGGTGCAACTTTATGCGTCTCAGCTGGCACCACACTGAACACAGACTTTTGGCAACGACGGCTATCGTTACAGTGAACAATGTGCAATGTCCTTTACCTTTAACATAAATGCAATTGATGCAAATATTAAACGCGCATTGAGCGGACAAGACATTCGGGAATAATGATGAGTGACGAACGCTTTGCAATGTTGTTTGGAACAATACCAGAAATTTTGGCTCATAAATAAATATTATTTTTAATAATGCAAATTTAAGGGGACACTGCCTCTTCCGGATGATATCGTAAAAACAGGCTTAAACAAGGCCTAAGGTTAAAGAGCACTTATGATTTGCAATCGCCATCAAACGCTTACCTAAGCAGCGCATATAACTCTTAGCAAATATCGCCGGATGGTGGTACCTAGTAGATGGTCTTTAGCGAATTAATGCCAATCCCCAGAAATAAGCGCCTTGTTTGAATATACATGTATGTACAGTCCGTCTATTATGTATCTTCCCTTTTTAAGATTCTAAAACTCATCTAATTTCACTTCTGTGTACATGAAGGTCTGATTTAAGGGAACATATGGTAACTACCCAGGTAGGTACCACATGTTTCCTTGTATTAGTCCTTCATGTACACATAAGAGAAATTAGATTAGTTTTAGAAACTGAAAATGGGAAGATACATAATAGACCGACTGTACATAATGAATATTAAATAGGACTTTAACATTTGTGGCGAAAAGAAAGACTCGCTGCAAATAATACCATATATTTTTTACTGCCGCGCAGAAGATGTCGCATCAGCGTCATTTCTGGTCATGTTTGTTGGTGTTTTCGTGACGACACAACTACAAGGACATGAGCTTAATTGTTTTAGTTTTTATCATTTCTGAGCTCATTTAAAATGTGTATGATTTTTGTTAAATTTACATGATTAAAAATTAGCATTGTTTTTATGAACCCAAAATATTGGTACCGTACAAAATTTCCCCCCACCCAATTTGCTAAGTACTCAAAACAAATTCCAATCTCTACTGCTCATGACCCGTGAACTATGATGACCTAATTCGAAGGTCATGTCAGATGCAACTGGCGTCCCGTATAAGTATCGATCCTTGGAACTTGTGCACTTTCCGAGTCGGTTTGATGTTCAGGAACATATGAACAAGTCGAGGTGTTAACAGGGGACATATTTTATGGCTTCTCCTGAGATCGTGGCCTCCGATGACCTGAGATGACTTGTTCGGCTTCTGGAATTTTCAAGAGCATTTTGTGACGCTGATTTCAAATTTGGCATCCGTTTTGCATAATAATACAATTCACTGGGGTCATGTGCTTACACAGGTCAACCGTGGTCACTGACCTCAGATGACCTAAGATGAGATTCGTTCGGTAGGAGCTCGGTTTTATAGGCTCTCTATTTTCCACACTAGTGGTGCCGTCCTTTTCACGCCAGCTCACTATCTCATCGCAAACTGTTTTGAAAAGTAGTGAGATCGTTACTTCGTTCTAAAAAGCATTTCCGTTGGTAACAGAGTAACGGAAGTTACCCAATAGTGGAAATAAGTATAACTATTTCCTTCCCTGGCGTTTTCAAATCCGTTTTTGTCAAATGTTCTTATCCCCCCTGCTTGGTTACAACGCTATTGCTGGGTCTTCAACAGCAAAAATGAACGCATTCTAGTCGCCCTGTTGAATATACGTCAGGTAAAGAACGGGAGCTTTGCACTATTTCCGTGCCAGAGATGGTGTTGTCGGCGATGTTTTCACAAGGTCGATTCGCGACACGTTTTTGTGTGAGCTGTCGTGGGCTTTCATACGGTAGTATTTTGTAGATGGTATACTATCTGTGTCATTGTATTTATTATTTATTCTTTGTATTCATTGTCAGGAGGAAAATACATAAATGTATACAAATATAATATTTTGCAAATGTTTCATAGATCTTCCAACATTAAAAAAGGTATTATGCGAACAAAGTTGAAGCAAAAACATTATTAAATTGATGCTTAGTTCCCGTTAACTTTCTTCTTTTAACTGATACAAATATGATATATGTAACTGCACATCGATAAACTGCTTGCGACTCGAAGGCTTACAAGACGCCTATCCTGTATGGCAATATTTCTGAAACTATATCCTTCATTTAATTATTTTAATTAATGCAAATACGTATTTCAGTGCAACATGTAAATCACTGCGTCGCATCTTTATTTCGAAGTGCTTTTCGGTATTTGCAGATGTGTTATTTGTAATGATCATAACGTCGAGGCCCCAAAGTGCCTGTAATTATTGACCTAAAACTATGTAAAGCATACATGGCATTAACAGAACGGAGCGTCAGTTATTTGATTTGTGTCCGGCAGTGAAATGACATAACTGGCTGTTGAGCGCAATGTATGCTGCCATGCCCTGAACAATGGCATACAATGATATGGATAATACTCCATGCTATATATGGTAAATGTATTTGATGCGAGTCAGGCCAGGCCCATGAGCTAAAAAGTGGCACCTCAGACCACTTAATAATCTCGCAGTGGCCTGAAGCACATCTGAGCGGCGGGCGATGTGGTGGGGTGGGGAAAAGACACGGCCCTCGACCGGCCCCGACACGGCCCTCAACCGGTCACCCTCCCCTTCCGGACTGGATTAGCCGTCAGTCTCCGAGAGTGCTGGGGCCCTCAAACTGTTTTGGTTAGACCGTTGGAGCACCGCACGCTGCAGAAAGCTGCTTTTAAGAGAGGCTGTACTTATTGTGGAATGGAATCGACTCAATTCATGACTCAAGCAAAAATACTTACTCATGAGTCGATTTACGACCCAAGTGTGAGTCAGAGACAAGCCAGTTACAAGTATTACAAAATAACACCAAATACTACCACCGATATGTAGAATATACATGTATAGGTATTGTATTCACATAGAAGTTGCGTCACTTTTCCAAGGGGTGGCTGGCGCAGAAGCGTAGATACGAACCATTGTTTTTCGTACTTGTCAAGAAACTCATCCGGTATGCATTAGCCTACATACAGGCTCCTGTTTCTGTCATTCAGCATTGGCACCTCGCATCCTGGGTGCAGCTGGCGCCGAGTGATCCGTGTGTCGTATTCTCTCCCTGTCCTTCAGCCCGGTCCCAGGTGGTGCCTAGGGGTCCGTGTATTCGATTCTCTCCCTGTCCCTCGGCCCGGTCCCAGGGGGCGCCGCGCCGGGTGATCTGAGTGACGTCATCAGACAGCTGCGATGGAAGCACGGGGCTGGTGGGGAGTCGAAGGCGGGCTGCTCCACAGCCCCGAGTCAGAGCACGGGGCTGGTGGGGAGTCGAAGACGGGCTGCTGCTCCACAGCCCCGAGTCAGAGCACGGGGCTGGTGGGGAGTCAAAGACGGGCTGCTGCTCCACAGCCCCGAGTCAGAACACGGGGCTGGTGGGGAGTCGAAGACGGGCTGCTGCTCCACAGCCCCGAGTCAGACCAACCAATGCCCCATACCGCCGCCACCATAGCTGCAGGCTACATAACGAGACCAACGAGGCGAGCTTATGTCTAATTGTTTGTTTATTTGGGTTTCAGGGCGCAGCGACTCCTTGGGTTGATTTATGCCCAGAACTTATGTCTATGTATGTTCCAAAGATGCACGTCCTACCATAAATTCATTTGTATGATGCGATCCTATCTGGGTCGTGCATATTGGGCACGATTATGTACTTTGTAGTCACGACACATTTCCTACTTCGCTGTAAATGTCAAGGGATATTATTCATTTTATGTGAGCGAGAATGAATGACATTGTTTGCATGGGCAAATTATCTTAACCATATAATATATTTTCATTTTTAGAAAAGAGGCCAATAAGATAGAAATAAAAAACTTTTTGCATCACGCCAAAAGTTTATTTTACTTTCTTCCTGGCCTTTTTCTATAAACAAAAATATCTGACATGGTTAATATAATTTGCCCTTACCTAATATTGATATATCACTTATTCCTATACTGCGAATGTGTTGTGTGTGATCCGACATGTATTTTACCAAAACAGACTATACTATATTGAAGAATTAGCACGATATGACAGTTCTTAAAAACACAACTGACCGTTATTCACCCACCATCACTCACTCTTGACTGACCAGACAGTTTATTACCAGGCTGCATGCGATATTGTTGGTGGGCTGGCAGTTTGCTAAGAAGTCTGCTTTGTTGTAAGTGATCTGACCGTGTGTCAAGTGTTTGACCTGGCAATGCATGTTGTGCTTTGCAGGAGGCGCTCCCTGTCATGATGGGGTTTAACGGGCATTAGGGTGATCAGCCGCGCCTGTTCAGCGTAGTGCCGGCCAATTGAATTCCAATATCCGCACAATAGATGCAATAGCCGTTTTGGCCCATTTCCATCGATAAATAAATAAATAAATAAATAAATAAATCAATCAATCAACCAATCATTTGTTTGTGTCCTCCAATACCGAAACTGTTCAATGTGCCATAAAAAAACGGTCACTTGCAATGCAAGTAGGGCTGTTCCAACTGGCAAGACACCGCTCGCACCCAGTTTTCAGATATACTTCCGATATCTTTTCACTGAACCTGCAAAATCAGCAAATCAGAAGAAAAAGCAGTAGTGCATTAGTTTACTGAGAGTGTTACAGATACAAAAGCTGACTACGTCTGACCACGAAGCTTTGCCAAAAATGTAATGACTAGGCTAAGTGTGCACTGTGCATGGGAGAGACACTCGACAGAGTGACATGCTTCTGACGCCCCTCTATACGGACTGAGTCTGGGGAAGGCGTCGCTATATGTACTAGGTGTTAACCGGTTATCACAATTTTGTTAAACGAAAAATGGTGTGACCGATTTGGTAAACGGTCGGTCAGGATAATACATTCTTTAACACTTTTCGGTCAGCCTAATCTTTAGCAATTCACATTTAGTCACATTATTACGCATTATTATTTCTATCCAGCAAATTGATGCTTTATTTGCACGAAATTCAATAAATTTATATAAATACTAAATATAGCACATCATTATTACATCAAGATAAAATATATTGCTCAAAAGAGTAAGAAAGTTCTTTAAAATAAGTAGGATATGCAATATGCAATATACATATTACATACACCTGCACCACTACCTACAATTTCCAAATCGGTCAAATTTTGGACATTTTTAGCTTCAACCCAAATCGGTCGGTGTTTGGTCAACCAAAATGCTTCCTGTTCGGTATTGGATTAGTATTGGTAAGAAAATGTTTGGAAAATGACATCACTAATATGTACACTGCTGTCGCTGAATACAACCAGCTGCCGTCTGAGCTGCGCTGCTTAAGCTAAACTAGATTTAACCCGCGCACTGCATGGGGGGGGGGATTTCCGACCCCCTCAGGTTTTTCAGGAGTAGCAGAAAAACGGCGGCACGCAGCGCCGCTAAATTCCGTATACTTTTTTGAGCATCAATTACCCACACTTTGGAAAAGTTTTGACTTCAGTGGCCTTTCTCATAAACGTTTGGTAGTAAAAATTATGAAGTATAGTTGTAAGGTTGTGAAGTATAGTTGTTAAGTTGTGTTTCATAAAGCAAAAAGTACAACTAACTACACTCGCGAGTTTACAACTGTACAACTGTACAATTGTACTACAGAAACGCTACGGCTGCTTTTTAAAACGATTTTTTTTTAACGAACCTACTACATTACAATCTACTTTACTCTTTATGAAACACTACAGTAGTAGGTTGTGAACTTGAAACTACAATTTTACTACTGTAGTAGGATTGTGAAAATTATTTATGAGAAAGAGCACTGGTCATCTAAAGTCATGTCACAAGTTTACGTCAAGTGACTTTAACTTAAAAAATGCTTATGTTGGTGACGACGCCACAGTCTTTTTCGGAAATATTTGAAACTTGCAGGATTTCATACGGCTACCAGTACCTATAATTTGCTAATCTCAGATTTTTCGTATCGGTGACCAAAGGTCAGGTCAATTTCTTGACCTCCCCATTGTAAGTGAACGGGAAAATATAAAAATGATTCCTTATAAAAAAATGCATTGGATCAGGCAAATTCTTTCAGAATCATGTGATTTTAGCTTTTGATTGATGAACCAGGTGCAATTGTTGCAGTGTTCTCTGCAAGGTCATCTGATGTCATTTTAGATCATCAACATTGTTTTGCTAATAAATATTGATAGAATGAAGATAGAGACGATTCGATGACACAAATATGTTTGTCTTGTCGAGCCGCGTCGCCCCATATGCAACATGACCTACCTGAGTCATCAAATGACCTTTACCGGAGGTAAAATTAATAAGTTGACCTAAGCAGGTCACCATTTATACTGTTCAAAACGCCTTGACGAGAGAAACACGATGGTGTCAAAATTATTTTTTCCCTTTCTTTGTTAGGTGAAATGCTATTCATGAAAAACTGGTTCGACAAAAATGGCCTTTTTGACCTTTCATGACGTCTGGAGGCTTAACTATTAAACTAATCTAAAATCTGAGGAAAATAGTTGCATTTGTCAAGAGCTTTCGATTACTTCTTTTTTAAGATTTGTTCCTAGCTATCATAGTTTCCGAGATCTTCGGGGGTTTCGTGAGCAGAGTCCTAAAACCGGAAAATCTGTCCTTTGATGACCACTAGTGACCTCAGTTGCTACCTAATCCAAGAAAAGACGGATATACTATCGATAGAGCTTATCCCGAGCTATCTAATTCCGAGTTTTGTTTGTCCATAAGTTGCATGGTTTTCGAGATCTCATGGAGGGGCGGAAATCAACCCCACTGCAGTTCATGTTCGGCGCGAACCCCCTGCAGTGCGCGGGTTAAACGCGAGCTCAAAGGAAATAGTCCACATTCGATGTTTTCAAACACGACTTGATTATATTTTGAAATACAACTTTTTTCACATTGTCAAAAATAGTCATACATCGCGCCGATTCAGGAAAGAAGGACGTACATGATTGACTTTGTCAAAACTATATGCGTACTCTGCAACGTCAAACGAGAAAGAATCGAACGACTCAGCCAATCAGATTCGAAAGTAGTCGCGTAAGATTACTTATAGCGTCTGCCCAGGAGTGTCTAAGACCTACATTCTTAACATTATTTATGTAAGGCCTACATTCCTTTGACAACAAGTCAAATATATTCGGCTGGAGAGCCTTTTCAGCTAAGAAAACTTGCTGGAAAGGGTTTTTTCGACATGGGCTAGACAACTGCCATCTAAGCTCAAAACCCATGTTGAAGGTTCACCTATGAAGGTGAACTAGATATTTCCTTTAAAGAATGCCTGATTGAGTGCGAGCGTAAGACCTAGTCTTATGACACACTGCACTCGTTTATGAGAGGACAGACTGTGTTGCGATGTGTTCTGGGTGCTCTGTGATGTGCACATGATGTATGAGTGTCGCGTCACCTAAGCCCAAATATTGTAACGTGTTGGCTCGAGTCATGTAATAGCCGTTGGATTCAGCAGATTTGCCTCACGAAGTGAAATAATTAAATCAAATATATAAATTAGGGCCATTCGTGGACTACACAACACAAGTAAAATGGAAAAGAAACTGTAAAATCTCAGCCCGCCGTTTTCAGCTCGATCCAACTTTCATATTTGCCATATTAATGCAGTATCGTGTGGACCGATCGACGTTTCGAAAATAATTTCCAAACGGCATCAAAAATTCCATTCAAACTTGCAATAACATGAGATGATTTGATATGTGTTGACGCCAAGGTTAACATGGGGTCATGTCAGACCAATGACCAATGCTGTATTTCCGGAACCTTGCTGGTGCCGTGCAGGTGCAGATCCTGGAGAGTGTAAGGGGCCATGATGTCCTCCAAAGGTCTTGAAGCCAAGATTGCCCCAAACAAAAATGAATGAACAGCGTCTGACGGTTCGCTCTATCTCCCCGGTCAACAACTTTTCACTGATGGCTGATGTAACGCTTCCCCCGCCCCGCTCAACAACTTTTTGGAATCACGCCACTGGATTCGGACCCCTCAAACCCACAGTTTGAGTGGCCAAGTCGTCAATCCGCCCTTTGACGACTTGGCCAAAGCTTCATAAAGGCGCAATATTTCAACGGTAGTGCCATATTTTTGTGGTGTAACAACAGCCTATAGCAATGTAAACCACTAGGTACTCTAACTGTGCTTGGTGTGTGTTGCAGGAGATGCTGCCTGTGCGGATGGTGGCGCAGTTGCTGGTCCTGGCTGCTATGCCGGCGGCCGTGCTGTCCGTGGTTCTTCTGGAGAGAGCTCCATCGGCCAACGACGACCCGACGGATGATGACGCCAACCCCGGCCTCAGGTGAGACTGGCATAGTGACGTGTCCTCTGCCACCGATACTGGCAGCATTCCACATCTCACCAGCCTTCCTTACAACTCTGTCGTTTTGCCTCTGACACAGGGAGCTTATTGGAATGGTTTGGTTAGTGATGGTAACCGGTCGGCGACGGTCTGGCTAGCTAGGCTGTGCCGCATGGCGTGACTGTAATACGGAACAGTATACGGTCTAAATATTATCTGATAGTTTGACGGAAGGTGTAATTGCAGCCCCGTCGGACAGCCAGAAATTTGAAATGTCATGCTGCTACCCTTCTGACCGACAAGTATTCCAAGTCGCACAATGTAAATGTCATCTGGAAAACTCCATTGCGCGATTCTTGGTTATTTATTATTTTGTATTCAAATATCAGCGAAGCGAGACTTCTATCCTCACCCAGTGCAGGCAACCTCAGCCTGGAGATCATGCCACCTATATGGTGGAAAAATGGTGCTTAGGGCTGCGTTTGGGTGATGTGTCATTATGTAGCTACTAAGGAATGGTGCGGGGCGTATGATTAATCCGTGGGCAGGCGGTGAGCGATGAGCTCAGTCATAGTGTGCTTCTGACAGAACTCTGCCGTTCATCAGTCACCCACTTCCCCCACCATCGGTCATCGGATCAAGGCTGCCGTAGTCATTGGCCGGTGCCGTCCAGCGCAGGCCGCACATACGTGACGTCACTGACCATACGCCGGCGAATGGACGTCTCGTTGGAACAGTTTTTTTCAGTGGCAAGGGCGCGGTTACACCATTTTGATGACCAGAATGGCTCGTTAGCAGGGGTGCAGCCAGGAGGGGCAGAGGGATCACGTGCCCCCACCATTGGGCCGACATTCACACTGAAAAATTATCGGTGATGGCCCTTTTTGCGACTTTTTAGGGGCCCTGCAAAATTCAGTGATCAAAATCCGGGGTAACATTTTTTGCGACATTTTTTGGGGGTGGCAGGCTTTGTCAAGGGGGCCCTGTGAATTCCGTGCCGCCTCCTCTTTCCGAAGGTCTGGCTGCGCCTCTGCTCGTCACTCAGTCCTCCATTACGCCGGCTGGAGAGTGATCTGGCGCAGGGCATGATTCCTATCTTCTGTGCCGTCAAATCTCTGGGCGGGCAGCTGAAACAGTCTACTGGCCCCCATATCAAAACCCTCGGAACAGGGTGAAAGTTCCAGCACCATGATCCAAAGAGGATACGGTGCTTGGTCCACAAACCAAAAACAAGCCCATTACGCCGGCCACAGTTCTCAGCAACGAGATATGCGGCACAGCATAACTCTAGGCGCATACTACTAGTGCCATCTAGGGACAGGAATACAAGTAGACATGCGCACAGCTCCTCATAGTCTAAAGCATTGGTTCCCAGTGCATAGCACCTACACCTTTTCTTAATGCGAATCGGCTTCTGTTCAACTGAACGTGGCATAGTGCATGTCAATCGTCACAGGCATTACAGGAACTTAGACACTATTATTACACTTTGACACATTTAATTAAAACAAATATCATCTGTTCATATTCGAACGGAGTCAATGGACATCGGCAGGGGCATTCAATATCGACAATACATGCAATGCAATGTTAATACAATGTTAATACAATGCAATGTTAATACATGCAATACATGCAATGCAATGTTAGTAGTTACCCCTTATTTGAGAATCACCTCGTTAAACCGGTATCTGTTAAAAGAGACTATTCAGTATTATGAGCATACAATTGTATGGTTTTGTGTCGTCAGTAATCCATCGTTTGAGCAATTAGTCAAGTCAGTACTTCCAAGGTTGTCCCATAGTTTTCACATAATATGTTTCCACATTCAGTTGGATGGATCATTGCCCTGCCAACGTAAAAGGAAAGCTCCAGCCATGCAGCTATCCAGATTGCAGAAGTAGTGAAAACTATGTATTTTTGCCAATAATTAAGATACCCACATGGTCCTGCACTTGCCTGCTGAATTATATGATGATGTATAGGACACATTTCCTACACATGTGACAACTCAAAGCGTAAGTTGATTAAAAAACATGGTTACTCACATGCATCAAATATCACTTATTGCCAGGGTTTAACTATTGCGAGGCATCACATTTGTCAGAAAATTGTGTTATGTTTGTCTTGACCAGTTTTTGTCCAGCTATAAAGGAACCGTTTTATCATTAGTAAAAGCACGCTTTTTAGATGGCTTACCGGAATCAGCTCTAAATATAGCGAATTGCTGACATGATCAAGAAAAAGTATCGATTATCTATTCTATAACATATGTTGATCATATCGAAAAGCTCGTTGCATTGATCAAGACTTCAACCAAGTGATCGCATATTTGTAATAAGCCTATACCTAAAATTTATACGAGTTTTTGTTTAATTCTTCTGCCGCTTATATTCGACTCTCTTCTTCTCAGCCACTGATGTGATGCCAGTAAGGCGCCGTATATTCGCGATAAATGAGCGAGCGCGACGGCAATGTATGGAGATTATGTCAACTCAATCAGGGAAGCAGCTTCTATGAGCACTGGCAGATCCAGGGGGCGGGGGCAGGGGAAAACACCTCCTTCCCCATTTCAGGATCGACAGGGGCGGCAATACATAGCTTCCCCACATAAAAAAACGAAAAAAACGCTGAAACTAGTGAAGACAAATGGGTTCTAGCTGCGACAAATAACTTCTTGCGGAACAAATATATGTATTTTTTGTCTCGTTCGTGTTTCCTCCATTTGGTAGCGATTTGGTAGCACAAGGGAGTAGGAAAAGAGGCGCGTCTAATGATATTTTTATCTGGAGAAATTCACAGCCAACGTAGCTTTTGCACGGTAGCGATACAGTAACCACTAACCAATGAGGTTTATCCGAGGTGTAGGTCTGCAAAACGTGGCAGGTTTCGACAAAATCTCGTCGGGACAGGGTTGGCACCAACACATTAAAGGGAATAGTTCACCTTGAAAAAAAACGAGAACAATCTCAGAAATGATGAAGAGAAGCAAGAAATCAAGTATCATATTACTAGTAAGTCAAAGAAACTATATTTACGCGGAAAAAGAAATTTAAAATGTCAATTATTTGGTGATAATTTTATATTTCTTTCTCTAACGTAATGCGGAAAATAGCTTTCTTAAAAGACGGTATGTTCATCAAAACGTCATCGATTTGGAGTATCGTGGCGCATAGACGACAGTACTTGCCTAAAAACTAGTTGACATGAGGAAAATGCAACGCTTTTAGACAAACGGAGTATTGAAGTCAAAAGCTCGTGCTTATTATTTAATTGCATAATCGGCGACGGGATAAATATTAATATGGGCGATCCAATAGATAAAACAAACGGCAAGAATATAAATATTATTGCGTATTTGTGTTTACCAGAAGAAGTTTCCGTGGTCATCTATGGACGTTGAAAGTGTGTTAAATATTTCAACTAGCCTATATTCATGTATTTCACTTTTACGGACAAATTATCAAGTGTATTTCTTTGCATAATCAGTGCAGTGAAACGGGAGTTATTCCTGAAACCCATGCACTCAAGGAAGCAAGCAAGAAGAAAACGGATTTCGGCCCATCTGTAAGACTTGGTACGTCTGAATAATTTATCTGAGAATGTTGCCGAGAATAACATTTTATAGACGATTTAAGCATCAAAATCTCAATAAATCCTCACAAAGTTTATTCTTGCAGTCCAGGGAATGAGGTACTGAAACAATATGTTTTTGTCCAGTCCAGCACTAAGCATTCCTTTCAAACACTTTTCCCAAAGTCTTACGTCATCTCTACGTCATAATCATGCGTCACACCAGCCTCAAATCAGCCAATCAGCGATTGGGTTACCGGGTAAAACCCGGTACCCGAACTCTTAGGACTGAATATTAAATAATTAAGAGGTTTCTTTGAAAATGTGAAAGCGTCACAACTCATTTCCGAGCATGCGCCACAACTTGGCTATCTCAACTCAAAACCCTACGTTAAAGGTGAATTATTCCCTTTAAAACTGGAACAACTTTGGAAAATGTTAGGGAGCTTTTGAAATTTTGGGTCAGAAATTGCTTCATGTGGCAGAAGCAAGATAATTTGGGGCAACTCACGTCAGTCGGACATACACCAGAGCGTTATTGCTAAAGAAGCACGTACATTTGCCCACATTGAATACTCGAAAATAGTAGAAAGCCCGCGGAATTAGTTAAATGCGTCACTTTTGTATCAAATGCGGCATATGTGAATTTGTTTTTGTTGCAGGGGCGGCGCCACCGGGGGGCAGGGGGGCAGCTCCCCCCTGGCGTCAGCCAGGGGGGCAAACATATATTTTTGACCCCCCAGAATTTCACGGAGGGCTTAATCCCAAAAAGGTGCCCACTGGCACAACTGTCAAAAAGAAAGAAAGTTATGTGTCCCTGGTCAAATTTCCT
>VOPJ01013077.1:26764-38166 GCA_014673585.1 Semibalanus balanoides | reverse complement strand
CGTGGCTTTGCTTATCTGCCGATTTAAATGCACTTTTAAAATGCACTTGTTAGTTGTTCACAGATGATAGAAGTTTGGTGGATATTCGCAAAACATAGAGTGCAAGTAACACATGATATAGCCATGCACTGCATGCCTTCATGATAAATATAAATGCGTAGGCAGGCCAATTTCGCTCGTGGACAGTGAATTCGTTACCATGGGCGTCGCCACCACTGGGGAGACTAGGGAGTAAGTAGGGATGTTGTCCCTACTCCCTAATATTTTGCACCCATCCCTAATATGGTCGTATGTTAAATTACACGTGCACTTTGATTTGTCCCACTTATTTTATATATGTCTTTAGTAATAGCTCGGAAGCCGTGGCGACGTTCGTTACCAAGTACTTATGAGCACCGACAGTTATAAGTGTGGAACGCTTATCAACTTAAAAACTCGAATCTTTCTGTAGGAGTGTCTTTATACCAAATGTGATAAATTTACATTATATTTTGGCATCGTCTGTCAATTTCAAGGAATATCTCCATTTTTGTGGAAAAGAGAACTATTTCCCGTTAACTCGTGTAAATGTCTACGTCATTGTCCCAATGTCCAGTGTATTTGAGAACAATGCCAAAGAATGGAATGAAACATTACACAACGGTTAATCACTTCAAACTAGTTTTGTCACACCTTTCTTACATCAG
The DNA here is from genome assembly GCA_014673585.1 of Semibalanus balanoides. Taxonomy (NCBI): domain Eukaryota; kingdom Metazoa; phylum Arthropoda; class Thecostraca; order Balanomorpha; family Balanidae; genus Semibalanus; species Semibalanus balanoides. The sequence continues at coordinate 37,480 of VOPJ01013077.1, read as the reverse complement.
AAGTGTTTGACGAGGTTCACTCATTTTGCAAATTTAATGCAAATTATTTAATGCAAATCAATATGTAATGCAAATAAACATCAACAACAACAACAAACAACACATGGCACTACAACAAAGTTGTAGGTCTGAACCAGTCTCGTTGTTTGTTCATTCATATAATACAATGTTTCTCTTGATCGGGGGTTGTGTATCACCACATGCTGCCTTGGAGTCAACGTGAGCTGCTGCGACTCCTCACTACGTCCCGACCGACAGACGGCACCGTACCCATCCGCGGCACCCGTGACCGTGGAACCAGGGCGCTGCATCCAGCCTGGCAAGGTGAGTACAGCGGAAGTGATCAGCCTGCAGGACGGTGGCTGGGTAAGAAACGCGATCTCTCTGCTTCCTCATTGCATTGCCGTGAAACGTTAAACGGTACAAGTTATCGAATCTGTAACTTGTGAGCCTAAGCGGTGCTCTTGGGATAATGCAGATTTAAAGCTGGATGGACGATGTCTCGATCTACATGGTCCGCGACGTTGACACTCTGCACAATGCCGCATCGCCTCAAAAGAACCGCCTTCCGAATCCGAACTGAGATGTTGAATGCTACAGGGGAAGGCTATCAGTCAGTGGCGTTATGGATATATTGGCCACTGACAATGTATGCAACTAGGAGTCTGTCGCTTTTAGAATTGATTCTTATACTATCTTCTGTGGCATCGCTTGGACAGTGACGACTAGAGCATATCAGCAGAATGGTGGATTGTGTGTGTGTGGAGGGGGGTTAGGGAGGGGGGGAGTGGGGGGCAGTGAAACTTTGATCTAGTCTTGGGAGAAACCCAAGCTCCCTATGGAATATTTATTCGTAGATTTGATCTCTTTTCGTCCTGGCAAACGTTTAGCGAACACAATTTTGTCACCAATAAAAAATAGCACAAAAAATAACCGAAAAGTAAGAGTGCCATGGCCCCCACCCATGTTCCCACGCCTATATAGTGGTACTGTTAAATAATCCAGCTCTCATACCTGAGGGTCAATTCAGCGACGCTCGTGCCTGTGTAATGTGTGTGCGTGTAATACGCTTTACAAAACATAATGTGCGTGAATTATCCTGTATAACCGCATGGCTCTGCATCATTCATACATGACAGCCAGATGTACGATACAATATAATGTTCCAGATTGCTTCATTTTTGCTGCTTCTAAGGCCAGATTCATTCTAAAATATCACGAGAGCTGCGCTCCGATGACTGATCGCATTGTTTCTGTAATTCCAGTAGGGCACAGCTCTAGTTTATAAATGACCGAATCCGGCTAACGCGATTGAGCAGGAGCACGTCGCCCACAGCGACTCGGTATGACCTCGAGTTAGGTGCCAGCATGGGAGGCAGCAGATCAGCGGTACAGTCAGGCGTGCCGCACTATATTCGGAAGGTTAAGACCACGACAATGACGCACACTGACAGATCCCTGTTAACACCCGAACCAACCCGAAAAAACACGTGTGCGTACGGCCGCGTCTATCAATAGGGGGGCCCGTTGTTAGTCTTACGGCCTGTTCCCGGTGCACTTTCTAAATCCCATTAGCTCCCTTTGCTCGGCTCCAAGTCGTAATTCTTTAACACAGGAGCTAGTTGCAGTTGGAGCAGCTTAGAGGAGGTTAGAGGCGGTTGGAGACGCCACGCCCGCGGGGTGACGGAAACAGGCCCAAACAGGCCCATACGTTCTGGAGAAATCCATCGTGCCAGTGCTCCCATTGTCCGACTCTAACCGGCCCCTCCCGTGATGTAACGTAGAGACCACGTGTCTGGACTGGGGCGGGCCGGGGCGGGCCGGGCCCCGGGGTCAAGGTCACGCTCTCGACTGTCACACAGTGCCCCCGAGGCAGGTTACGATTGTGTCCGGCCGCCGTCTATACGGTAGAGAGGAGGGGGTAGGACGGCAGCCACGCCCATCTTGATCTGGATGGCGTCAGCGTGGCTATGTGTCATTGGGCCTGTTCCCGTCGCGCCTCTAACCGCCTTTAGGGCATCCTCTAAGCTGCTCCAACTGCAATTGCTCTGTACGACTCTGTATGACTCTGTATGTGTATGACTCTGTATGAATACGACCGGAGCAAGTCGGAGAACTTGGAGGAGGTTAGAGGTGTGACGGGAACAGACCTATTGTGGCACGTAGGTAGGAAGAGCGCTGTTGTCCTGTCTGTGTCCAGGCTGACACGATGCCACAGCACCACCGTGAACCATTGCCAGCGCGCAGCCTGCAACGAAACAAACATATACCAATACCGTATACAATGACGATTTTTTCGCATGAAATCATTGCTGGAGTTATTGTGCTTTGATGGAAGTTCCATGGCATGACGGAAAGAAGATGGGTACAAGCGCATAGGCATTGTTGATAGGTATTCGGTGAAAATGATCAAATCAGAATATAAAATGTGTGGAAAATCCACACTGAATACCTCGGTCATTTACACCGCCTTCATTCGATGCAGATTACAGTGCTATCAGCTATGACAAATAGCAATGCATACGTATAGGTACGTTGTAATACACCTTAAATTGAAGACAAACACAAGAGGAGCGCATACATTCCGTAATCAGCATCGAGCGTCGCTTATTTGGGCTAAGTCATAACTAATTATTCCAATCCCATTTTGAGCCGATGAGTCATGGTCCGAATCTGATCACATATCCTCTGCAATGGTAATAGGAATCGTTTCCGAATCTTATTGCATGTATGTGCACACTGCACGCACTTCCCTGTGAAAACAGTGAAATTGTCACATCCGTCCCCGCCGTCACATTGTGCTAACCTTTCCTTGTCCCGGCGTCACATTGTGCTGACCGCGCCACACACCACTGATGACGCGTCAGTTCCGGTCAGACGGACACGCGGAGGATGACTGCAGGGTCACGTCAATGACAACTGGAGCATACAGATCGGTCATCGGCAGGGTCTGCTCCATGATATCCGGCATACCTTCAGCCTCGGCTGCCCCCCCCCCCCAACAAACACACAGTACGGTCACTTCAGACGACGGCCTATGTGGGCCGTGGCTGCCGGAATGAAGCATGGGAATACTGACTAATCCCTCCCGTACGCGCGCGCGCGCTTGTGTGTGTGTGTGTGTGTGTGTGTGTGTGTGTGGTGTTAAGCTTGTGTTGTGCTGTGTGTGGTAGTTGGGCTCGATGTCGGCAGTGTGTGTGTGATGTGTGTGTCGTGTGGTGTGTGGTAGGGTGTGGTAGCGTGTGTGTGTGTGTGTGGGTGTGTGTGTGTGTGTGTGTGTGTGTGTGTGTGTGACGTAAGTCACTCAAAGTGGGTCACCATGCTGCACTGCACGCACCGCCAATATCGGGACATGAGACATGACACCTGAATCGGTCACCTGATTAGGTTATAAGGTATAAGGAGAGCTGGAATAAAAAGGGAGGCAAGTTGTAAGCCAACTAGCCGGTGCTGAGAAAAGCAAAAACTTGGAGTTCAGCGTTCTGCAGGTTGTAAATAATTAATAAAGGGAAAGTACCTAGCCGCTAATCACCGGCGTCTTATTTGCTTTTCCTGTCGATATCCACTGGCGGATCCAGGAGTGGTGGAGGGGGGGGGGGGGTTGGCAAGGAGCAGACCCCTCCCATTCCCGTAGCTCAACAGGGGCTGTACCTAATATAAATTAGACACCCAAAATCCGCTGAAACTGTTGATGAAAATGGGTGCTTACTGCGAAAAATAACTTCTTGAGGAAAAAATAAAGTTATTGTTGTGCATCTTTTGCATTTCCTGTATTTGGTTGCAGCTTGGTAGTAGTAGGGCAGGCGCGTAGCCAGTATTTGTATCAGGAGGGGAACGTAGGTAGGTGGTAGAATTTGCTTCTCAGCCGTATATTGTTGGCCGTGGGAGGGGGTAAAAAATTACTGGTTGGTATACAAAAATGTACTGGTTGAGTCGGGTTGGTTGGGTCGGGTCATCAGGGAATCTATTTTTTTTATAATGTACTTTTCCTTGCTCAGGTGGGGAGGCATGACCCCGTGCTCCCCCTTTGCTACGTGTCCCTGCAGTAGGGAGTAGAGAAAGTGGCGCGGCTGACGCTATTTTGATCTGGAGCGATTCACATCCAACGTAGCTTTTGCGCGGTGGCGATACAGTACCAATGAGGTTTATCCGAAGTGTCAGTCTGCAAAACGTGGCAGGTTTTGACGAGATCTCGTCCTTGCAGAGTTGGCACCAACACATCATAATTGGGGTAGCTTTTGGAAATTTTGGAACAATTTTTGAATTTTTTGGGCGCGTTGGGCGTTGGTTTATTTTCCTTTGCTGCCATATGTCCACCTACTTATAAAGTATTTATTTTGCAGAACAAGACAATTTGTATGTATGCTAACATTCCATGCTTTACTAAGCACAGTGAATTGCTGACGTAATGCAGAATATCGAATATTTATCTTATAACATATGTATTTATCATACCGATTAAGAGTTTTCATGCATTGTATCTAAAATAAAGAAAATGTTCCCAGTTGAGAGTAAAACAAAATACGGGCCACTAGGAGGAAATGGCGCGATCATTCCCTCTCTCGCGCTCTCTCATGCTCTCTCGCGCTCGCTGTCGCTCTCGAGTCTCCCTCTCTAATGCTAAAACGCATCCCAATCCGAAAGCATATCACGCTCAGCAGTTCCTTTCTCATTTTTGTACCGAACAGCCATGTTCTGTGACTGCCGGGTAGACTAAAACAACTGACAAGTAATTAAATTTGCTGTACTTCCATTCATATCGCCGGCGGCTCGATCAGTCACGGCTGAGTGACCTTGACCCTGAGTCCTGACCACCGCCCAGTTCATCTGAGCGGACCACCGTGAAGAGGCCGCACCTCACCGATCCCATATTATTGGCCACCATGTCGAGCCGCTGGAGGTGGGGACCGAACCGTGTCCCGGCTATGACCTATGCGACACTTCCGGACGCGTCACGTGACCTCGCTCCGTCTCCGTGACCTTTCTGATCTCCAGCGGGGCGTGGTCGGATGGCCAGTCGACGGTCACATAAGACAAATTGGAACACAAGACGACTGTCATATTCGGAGAGTAACTGCGACGATCCGTCATCGGTCACCGTCGGTACTACCGCTCCTGTCAGCTGTCCCACACATCTAGCTGAAGGACGCAGCTGATGGTGGTCTCTGCGTGCGTGTGTGTGTGTGTGTGTGTGTGTGTGTGTGTGTGTGTGTGTGTGTGTGTGTGTGTGTGTGTGTGTGTGTGTGTCGTGTGTGTGTGTCGTGGCTGTGTGTGTGTGTGTGTTGTGTGTGTGTGGTGTGTGTGTGTGTGTGTGGTGTGTGTGTGTGTGTGTAGGTGTGTGGTGTGTGTGTGTGTGCGTGTGTGTGTGTGTGTGTGTGTGTGTGTGTGTTGTGTGTGTGTGTGTGTGGTGTGGTGTAGGTGTGTGTGTGTGTGTGTGCGTGTGTGTGTGTTGTGTGTGTGTGTGTGTGGTGTGTTGTGTGTGGTGTGTGTGTGTGTGTTGTGTGTGTGTGTGTGTGTGTGTGTGTGTGTGGCGTGTGTGTGTACGTGGTGTGTGTGTGTGGGTGTGCGTGTTGTGTGGTTTGTGTGTGTGCTGTGGTGTGTGTGTGGTGTGTGTGTGTGGTGTGTGTGTGTGTGTGTGTGTGTGCGCTGTGTGTGGTCGCAGGTCAGGGCAACATGGACACGGAATGTACCGGAGAATACCGACTCCAGGGTGAGGCGCCGCGCCCTCGTGGCGCCATGGCCACGCCCATGAACACCAACGTAGGCAAGGGTGGTTCCAGCCAGTCGGTGCTGTTTTTTTTTTTTTCGGGGGGGGAAGAGGAGGAGCAGGGGGCATGCTAAACCGTTTTTAGCGAACATTTCCTACTTCCAATTTTCGAATTTTTTCCCGGATTTGGGATACTTTATTTTGCAGCCTTAGGATTTCTAGCGAGTCAGCTTTTCAGCTTTTCGACCTTTTGGCATATCTAAAAATGTATGCTTGCAGTTTGTATTGTTCCGACATTGCCTTACACTGAGCAAAATTGTGTCAATTGTCAGCTGTACCAAGGGGCGTCGCCGATATATCTTTTTTAGTGGGGAGTCGGCTGAAATGACGAGAAAGGTACATATTTTTTATGTTTGTATTTAAACCTTTGCAGCATATTTGATGTGTATTTTCATGTTATAGTAGATTCCATGTCAAATCCACAAAAAAGAGGGGTTTCGTACCCAACCCCGTCCGATTTTGATACAAATTAATAGACATGTATGTGTCAAGTGTATCAATCAAACGCTTATATATTCTGTGTCAATGGACTTAGCGGAATCAAACTTTTATCGAATACTCTACAGGGCTTTACCATTCGGAAAGTCGAAAAAATCACGTGTCCATAATATGACCTTTGACCTTACTAGGTCAAAATCGTAAAATGTATTTATTTTTATGCTGCCTCCTCGTAAGCCCTGATAGCACATAACGTTGTCACAACGTTATGGCAACGTTGACAATGTCAAGACAACGTTTATACTACGTAATTACGTCGTGAAAACGTTGTCACGACGTTATGAAAGTAATATGTGCTACTAGGGAAAAGGCCAAATTTGTACAAGGAATAACCTCGACATCCCTTAGGAATGTACAGAAAAAAGGGCACAGACTTTTAAACTTTTTGAGATACCACCCTTTGAGCATGGCAAGGGAGAAAGACAGACAAATGCCCCGAGACTATTTCCATGTTGCTTGCGATAACGCGGGTTTCTCTGGCCCAATTGATGTGAAATTTAGTGGGTAGCTTCCATTTGATGTGTGAAATCGGCTTCAAAGTTTTCAGATCGATCTGACTTCGTATGTCATGACCTCACATGACCTCACTTGACCTCACATGACCTTGCAATAGCGTATAACCCACAAATACGTTTTACCAATGTTAGGAACCACTCTTAAATCACTTAACGTTATTGTGGTTAATTTTCATCCTCCCAATTTCAAGGTTATACTTATGTCCTCCCCCCCCCCCGACCACTAACCCTGTATGTAGCGTTATTTATGAACAGCCCTTATCAGTATAAAAATGCAAAAACTTCCTGAATTTAACAGAGCATTATGCCGATTTTGGAGTGAGGACCGAGTGTCATTTTTTGTTACTGCCCATGGAAAGGGTCCATGCGATGGTATTGGTGGAACGTTGCAAAGGTTAGCCAAAAGGGTTAATCTTCATGGAACGCTGATCGAAGCCCTGCAGTATTTTTTCCGTTTCTACGAAATCATGCCTCCGTCACGCATGTGCAATATTTTCCAATGTCTCAGTGGTTTAAATAAGGTGAAATGCTGAAAGGGAGATTTACAACTGCTCGCACTGCGCCGGGAACACGAAATGTATGTGCACTGTGCAGCGTATAAGTGTCCGTCTTCGCGGATTGGCATGGTGATCGTGAAATGGTTTTCTAACAGCGAAACTGGTCGGGAAGTACGTGTAACGAAACATGTGTAGATTCCGCATGAATATACTGTACTGGTACTGCCATTGTATGTGCTTCTTTTGCATTCGTTGTTAATGATATTGACGTCAGTAGGCTTCTCTCATCACATAGTCTCTCCCAGTGGTGGAACTTTATTAAATCGATTGGGGGGCCCTAAAGCTAATTTGATAGATTTTAACTCCATTCTAACCATGCAACGCCATAGGCCTTATGGTAAAATTTAGAATCATTGAGGGGGGCTCGGGCCCTCCCAAAGAAATATAAAGATCCGCCCTTGGTCTCTCCGCAGTCCACACCGCGCGCTGTCGTTAATACTTTGCTATCGCGCGACGACCACCTTTTATTTATCAATTGAAAAAGGATTCAGTGTCCATATACCGCCTCTAAAATTGCATTTCATCAAGCGGGCCTCCAAAAATGGCTACACAAAGATTGCCGGTGATCAGCATTGCCGGCATTAAGGGGTGTTCATAAATAACGTTACGCACAGGGTTGGTAGTGGTGGTGGGGGGCGGGGGCAACATAACCTGGAAATTGGGAGGGTGAAAATGAATAACAATAACGTTTAGTAATTAAAGAGCGGTTCCTAGCATTGGTAAAACGTATTTGTGGGTCATACACTATTACAAGCTCATGTGAGGTCATGTGAGGTCATGTGAGGTCATGCGAGGTCATGCGAGATCAGATTGATTTGAAAACTCGGAAACCGAATGCACACATCAAATGGAAGCTACCCACTAAATTTCTCGTCAATCAGGTCAGAGAAACCTGAAACGATTTTGGCTCGCAAGCAACATGGAAATAGCCTCGGGGCATTTGTCTGTCTCACTCCCTTGCCATACTCAAAGGGCGGTATTTCAAAAAGTTGAAAAGTCTCCTCCCTTTTTTCTGCACATTCCTAAAGCATGTCGAGGTAATTCCTTGTACTATTGGTTCGAAAATATGCGTCCCGCTGGGTTGGCCGGCACAGCAGTCAAAGGGAATATACCGCCTTGGAAAAAGTTTGTGGATTGATGTAGATGAGTGCCCAGATGAGTGGCTCTCATCTGCACCATTTTTCATAATTTTCCCAAGGCGTTATACTCCCTTAAACTGCTGTGCCGGCCAACCCAGCGGGACGCTTATTTTGGAACCAATAGTGCCAATTTTTGACTTTTTACGAGGAGGCAACATACAAATAAATACATTTTACGACTTTGACCTAGTAAGGTCATAACGAGGTCACTTTTTTCAACATTTTCTGAATGGTTGAACCCTGTAGAGTATTCAATAAAAAGCTTGATTCCGCTAAGTCCCTTAACACAGAAGATATAAGCGTTTGATTGATAACAAGTACGCAACAAATCGTGACCTTTGATAACCTCTAAATCTGACGTTAGAGGTCAACCGGACCTAAACGTTTATGTGCATGTTGCTTTCACTTGGCACTACATTACATATGTACCAATTTTTATCCAAATCGGACTGGGTCGGGGTTTTGCTTGTGCGATCTGACATGGAATGCACCAGTATAGGCACTTACGTAGGCGCGAAATTGTTGCGGCTTTGCTGGATAAAAACCCAGAAACGTAGGCGGTCGCCGGTGAGCCTTGTAAAGAATAAGGAGCTAAACACGCTATTCATTCAATTCACCGTTACAACGAACCGATGACGATGACGATGGCTTCGTTATGACGACGGCTACCAATGTGTGACTTCGCGAAGCGGCGTACCAATTTAATCTTTAGGTCGTGTATTTCTTATATTAGAACCAGACAGAGAGTGGAGCCAAGCCTCAGGTAACCCCTACTCCAGGTTGCAAATCTCAGTATGATTAAAAATATTGGAATTTAGGTAGTTTTTCATTTACATATTCTTCGGATAGAAAATCACGATGATCGGTGGCATTCAGCGCTCAACAGTACATAAGATAATAATAAGTACCTAATAACTGTTGAGTGTATACATATGTACCGAACTGTAACAAACAACTAGGCTGGTAACAGTGCAAATGGTTTGAAAGCAGCCAGAGGCAGAACGACTTTTCTGCACATAAATGTTCCCTGGGGATTGAGGAGCTCGGGAAGAGTCGCTTCAGGTTGGTCTGGCCTGGTCCCACTATAAGCTCTCTTCGGTCCAGCAAGTTGGGCAGCCGGCTGGAGCAGCTTCCGGGTGCCGATGCCTGTGTCTTTGCGTTCGCGTCACTCTTTTCTTTGGAACTCAGCAGGCTTTAGTAAACATGTAGCCCCTTGCAAGTTTTAATATTTTATAAGAGATGGCCTGGGTTTTTTTTTTTACCGCCAAGGTACACAAAGCGGGACTCTGCCAGTACCTTATTAATTAATTTCCCATTTTTCCGAATTTGGAGAGTAATTCGTATTTTGGTTCATGCCTGCGAAGCGGCGCAACATTATTAAAGTTTTTTAACTGCTCGATAGCTGGTTTTGACTACTGCAATGACAATTTGTACAACTGTTTCGGCTTCACCGGTACGGACGGTCAGAACATTTTTTTTTTTTGGGGGGGGCAAATGATAGTTTCAGGACCTTTGGGAGGCGGGGGCATGGGCCGGCATGTCCCCTTTGCCCCCACCCGCTGGAACCTCTCCTGCCAGCAATCACCGCCAAGGAGAGCCTTACAAGACATGTAATGCAATTCATTTGAAATGGTTTTCGTCCGCCCCTGTAGCTCAGTGGGAGATCACTAGACTTCTAACCTATCCCGGTGGTGGCACCCCGGGTTCGAGTCGCTTCGGCGCTCGCTTTTTCTTGGGGGGGAGGGGCGCTATGGATAGCTGAATTTTGACTGCTGAAAATACAATTTTTTACGATATATTGTTAACTTTTGTCCCCCATTTATGGGGGGGGGCAAAACATAGTTTGCCCCCACCCCCTTGAACGGTCTTGTGGGGGGAAATGGCCTCGTTTCCCCCTGGATTCACCTTTGAACGTAGAAGGACAAGCTGCCCTTGTTTTGAACCTTTGTCTGCCCTGCCCCTTTGTTTTAGTTATTTGCCCTTTGAAATGTCCTTTGCGGTAGACGAGATTGGTGGCCTGCTGAGGTATACGTCGGACAAAGGATTACAACAATCCATTTGTGGCGGTGGGGTCATGTTTTGTGAAAGTGTAAATAACTTTCAGACAACAGCATGCCTTGTTAAATGACAAAACAATGGAAAACTAGCACGCTAGTTGGGCTTATATTGGTTCTGTGGAAAATCCATATCACTCTGGGTGGAACCAGTGTCGTACCCAGGATTCGCTTCAGGGGGGGGGG
>VOPJ01013077.1:22500-25448 GCA_014673585.1 Semibalanus balanoides | reverse complement strand
GACACAGGACACCGGCAGGCAGAGGGCCGGGGCCGGCAGACGGCGGGTCAGACACAGGACACCGGCAGGCAGAGGGCCAGGGCCGGCAGACGGCGGGTCAGACACAGGACACAGGACACAGGACACAGGACACAGGCAGGCAGAGGGCCGGGGCCGGCAGACGGCGGGTCAGACACAGGCCACCGGCAGGCAGAGGGCCGGGGCCGGCAGACGGCGGGTCAGACACAGGACACAGAGGAATATAAGTAACAATTCGAAAGAGGCACTCGATATATGCTATAAGTACAGCAACACCACTGTTGCACAGGAAGGAGAGACAGACGAACAACATAGACTGACACCAAACATTCAGCGACTCAAGCGCCACGATGCAGACATCTCTCCTTTTGCAGCATGCCGTGAGCTCCGCAGTCACACCGGTGAAGCCTGATAGACAGGTGTGTGTGTGTTATCATTGGCGCCGTGGTCGCCTGTGTTCTCATCGACACTGATTACCATCCCCGCTACCACACACGGGGAGAGGTGGGGACCAGGGGGAGGCAGCGGGTCGGCCGGGCCATCCGACTGACCTGCGCCAGGTCGAACATGCGCAGGTCCGTGTACATCTGCAGGGCGGCTGACGGCTTGCCGCCCTTCTGGTAGCACTCAGCCGCCTCACGAAACTCGCCCCGGTACGACAGGATGTCGCCGAGGAACGTTTGCTCGTTGAAATCGCCCTTCTTCTTCCGCTCCTGCCGGCACAGCACGCATTTGAAGTCAGAGACAGGACGGGGTAGGTAGGGGAGGAGGTGGCACGCTGGCCGGGACAGGGGACGGGGACAGCTCTGAGAATTGGATGCTGTCTTTAGTGCTGACGGGCGGTCGAACACGTTTGTTTTGTCCCATTTCGGATAGAATTAACATGCGAGACACAAAGTAATATCATGATCGGCTATCGGAATAAGTCACGCCGCGAGATGTCCCACCTCCATAGAGTCGAGCAGGTACAGCCAGGGCATGTTCTTGATGCGCATGTAGGACTTCTTGGCGACCTCCAGGTCGATGTTGTTGAGTGCCTCCGTGCCGAGCGTCTCCCAGTCGCTCTCACTGACTCCGAGACAGGCGACCGAGAACGCCTCACTGAGGAACACAGTCACAGTCACAGTCACAGTCACAGTCACAGTCACAGTCACTGACTCCGAGACAGGCGACCGAGAACGCCTCACTGAGGAACACCGTCACACTCACAGTCACAGTCACAGTCACTGACTCCGAGACAGGCGACCGAGAACGACTCACTGAGGAACACAGTCACAGTCACAGTCACTGACTCCGAGACAGGCGACCGAGAACGACTCACTGAGGAACACAGTCACAGTCACAGTCACAGTCACTGACTCCGAGACAGGCGACCGAGTACGCCTCACTGAGGCACACAGTCACAGTCACAGTCACAGTCACAGTCACTGACTCCGAGACAGGCGACCGAGAACGCCTCACTGAGGAACACAGTCACAGTCACAGTCACTGCAACTGACTCCAGACAGGCGATCCGAAAAACGCCTCACTGAGGAAACACATCACAGTCACAGCCACTGACACTGACTCCGAGACAGGCGACCGAGAACGCCTCACTGAGGAACACAGTCACAGTCACAGTCACAGTCACTGACACTGACTCCGAGACAGGCGACCGAGTACGCCTGACTAGGCACACAGACACAGTCACAGGGACGGTACGTCAGTAGTCAGTTGACTGAGGGACACAGTCAGTCACAGTCACAGTCGCGGCGCAGTCACAGTCACAGGGCCGGTATGTCGGAGGACATCGCTTAATCACGGGACTGCAAACCGGAATTCAGGACAAAACTTTTGTTCAGTCATTAATATGACTAACCACAGCCAGCTACTGCTCCAGAGTCAAATACGGCAGACAGCTCATGTCAACCTGATAACGTGCCGATACACTATTGTACGTACGCGAACATCTTTTTCTCAATGTACTGGTACATAGGCGCCGACTGCAGGACGTCGATGGAGCGCATGGCGTAGTTCCACAGCATGAACACCTTACTGCCAGTGAAGCCCACCACGAAGCCCTGCCACAGGAGCAGCGAGCGTCACACGCCGGTCGGCGACGGGCACATTCAACGTTACTGGTGGGTTAGTGGAGGGGGCATTAGCACGGGGACAACCACCGATCCGTAATTGATGTGGGGGTCTGACAGTATAGTGCAAAGTGCTGTCCACTTCACCGACACCACCTCTGTCTCTGTACTGTCTGTCCGTGCCGCCACGCAGTGGAATCCAATGCAATTACTATAGCCCTCGCCCCCGGTATCAGAGGCGAGGGCATACATAGTTCCACTAGATTTCACTGCGTGCAGCACCGACAGCTGCTCAGCTGCAGCTGGAGCAGCTGCACACACACCGATGGACAATGCTGATATTTAATTAAACGGGTGCGCTTAAGCAAGGCTTTTTCAGAATACTTTCAAAGCCAGCAGACCAAAAGAAATGGAGGGTGTATTTGAATAGTGCACTGAAAGGACTGCTACTAGCCGTTTTCACGAAGCATCTATTCGACGGGCGCATCGACATCGGGTGGTGTCAATGAAGTGAACAGAACAAATTTTGCACTACACTGTGTGCAGACTTCTTCCTGAGTTTAGGTACATACCTACGTCCTACATAATTATAGACAATAGACTATAGACAATAGACAATAGACAATAGACAATAGACTATAGACAATAGACAATAGACAATAGACTATAGACTATAGACAATAGACTATAGACCAATAAAATATAGGACAATAGACAATTAGACGAATTTAAGAGCAATAGACAATAGACAATAGCACAATAGACAATAGACAAATATCAATATACAATAGACAATAGACATAGACAATAGACAATAGACAATAGACAATAGACAATAGACAATAGACAATAGACAATAGA